>LVTN01001367.1:0-52236 GCA_001649415.1 Musa itinerans
CCTTTCTTCAATAGTTCTGTTCATCCTTTCTACCACATTATTCTGTTGAGGAGTTTTAGGAACTGTTTTCTCAAGCCTGATATTATGGAATCTACAATAATTCTCAAAAGGACCCATGTACTCGCCACCATTATCTGCTCGAACACACTTTAGCTTTATGTCAGTTTCTCTTTCAACGTTGACATGAAACTCTTTGAAAACATCGAGTGCCTAGTCTTTAAATTTCAAAGCAAAAGCCCACACTTTTATAGAATGATCATTAATGAAAGTAACAAAATAAAGAGCACCTACAATAGTTCTAGTTTGCATAGTATAGACATCAATATGAATCAAATCAATAACATTTGATCTTTTAGATGATGGATATGTATAAAAGGCAACTCTAAGTGTTTTTTCAACTAAGCAACGATCACAAAATTTAAGAGATGTACCTTGCAACTTTAGTAAAAATTATTTTCTAGCAAGAGTTTGAAGTTCCTTCTCGCTAATATGTCCAAGCTTCTTGTGCCAAAGATCTATACTTTCACCCTCCTGAATTGCATTAATCTCTTCTTTGTGTAGCTTAGCTTCCATGACATAAAAAGAGTTAAACTTCTTTCCTCTCACCACAATTAGAGAACCTTTATTGAGTTTCCATTTGCTTTCACCAAAATAGTGTGTAAATCCCTCATTATCAAGTTTTCTTATAGATATCAGTTAAGACGAATATTTGGAACATATCTGACATCTTTGAGTATCAATTTGCTCTAAATACTAGTCTCCAAGCAAATATCTCCAATACCCATAATCTTAAATGTACCACTGTTTCTCATTCTGACATTACCAAAATCACAAATTGTGTAAGATATGAAGAAATTACCATGAGAAATAACATGAAATGAAGCACTAGAATCAATTACTTAGTTACTGTCCTGAGCTACAAGACTGACATAACCGTCATCACAAATAATAATGATATCACCTTCAGCAGCAATTATATTGGTCTTTTTCTCATTTTTTTTCCTTTCATTCTGTTCTCGCTTCCAAAACCTACATTCTTTCTTCATGTGATATAGCCTGTTATAATGAAAATATTTGATATCCCTTCTAGACTTGGATCTTCCTCTATAATCATGTGGATTTCTGCTATTACTTCTTTCACGTCTTTCTTATTTTTCAGTAACAAATGCACAAGAAGAAGATTCTCAATATTCTTTCCTTCTAGCATTTTTATTTAGCAAACTGTCTTTAACCATATCTATAGTTAGAGTCCCCTCTTACGTAGAGTTATAAATTGTCACTATATACATTTCCCAACTTTCTGGTAAAGAGCTGAGAAGTAATAATCCTTGCATCTCATCATCTATATTCATTTCCATAGCAACCAGCTTATTTGCAAGACTCTGAAATAGGCTTATATGCTTAACAATATCACCATCATCTTTATACTTTAAATTTACAAGCCTTCTAAGGAGAGAAATTCTATTTCCCACTATCTTTTTGGCAAATAGGTTTTCTAACCTTTTCCAAACAACATCTGGTTTCATCATAAATAAGCTTATGCAAATTTATATCTATCCATATTTTAATATAGGCAATAGTTTTTCTATGTTGAACATTTCATTTATCATCTTCCATAGTAGAAGGTTTATCTTTAACCTTGATGTGCTTATACAAATCTTTATAATAGAGCAAATTTTTCATCATATGCCTTCAAGTGGAATAATTTGATGAGTTCAATTTAATCATATAATCTGACTCCTTCATTTCAATCACACAAGAAAAAACTAGGACCAAACAACTTTTTGCTCTAATACTACTTGTTGGAAAAAATTGTTATAGCGGAATAATTATTTTCTCTCTTTGTGTATCAAAATAGGTTCTTCATCAAAATACCAACTTGTTATCAAAATATAAATATTAATCAGAGCAGCATAAACAATATAACAATAAATCAATCACAAAGTTAGACATTAAATTTTTACGTGAAAAATCCAATACGAAAAAAACCACGAGACCGTAATCCACCTCAAACTTCCACTGTTACCAATAATGATAACAGGTTTACAATAAGTCTTCTACAGAATAACCAAAGGATCATAATAACACCAAGAACACATATCTTAGCTCAACATTAACATAAACTATAAATCGGTATCTTAAGATTGTAAAGCTTATTGTAAGAATTATTCACATAAAATTTAAACTAAAACTAACAAAGTTTAGCTGCTAGATCATCTAGCAAAAACCTAAAAAATCTTAACATTTTTTCTCCTTTTCTCTCAATGTTTCTTTCTCACGCCGCCATTCACTGCACCCAATCCTTCGCTGTTCGCTGCCCTCACTGTGCACGTCTTTTTTTTTTTTCTTTCTTCCCTGTCCATTGCTTTCCTTTTATCATGGGTAAAAGATAGAGCCGTGCGAACGCCGGCAGTGTAAGCACAAGACTCCTACGAGTTGGTGCCTCATCTTTAATTTGTTTTCATTAGCTCTTGTTAGGATGGGGGTTTATTTACTAATTCTCAGCTTCTCCAGTTTTTGAGAACCTTCTGTTTCATGGAGATGAAGTTTAGACATCAAACGAGGAGTAGAAAAATACTCGAATCCATGATGTTGATGTATATCACGTTGACTATATCGATCTTCAATGCTACTGCTTTACATTTCTTTGATGCACAGTATATGACACAACTCAAATAATCTCCAGAACAATATTTAGTAGTCCAATTAGGACCTGTCCCGGC
Source organism: Musa itinerans (assembly GCA_001649415.1). Classification (NCBI taxonomy): domain Eukaryota; kingdom Viridiplantae; phylum Streptophyta; class Magnoliopsida; order Zingiberales; family Musaceae; genus Musa; species Musa itinerans. The sequence goes on from LVTN01001367.1 coordinate 2,724, forward strand.
CCATTAATCCTTCAAGTCGAACCTCCTTGGCATCCATCATCCTAAGCTGTGATCTTGCAAGTATGGTAGATGGTAGCGCTGAGAAGAAACTGGCAGAATACAGATCTTTATTATCAGAAGGAAGAGGAGAACACCACCAGATGCCTCGCAAAGTCAAAAAGTGTCAACTGCATCGAGGACATAATCCTGTCAGACAACACTGTGTAGGGATTTTTCTGCTTGTTTTCGTCCTTGAATGGGTCATGGGCAACATGGATCTTCCAAGGCCATATCGGACAGACTTCGGTTCCGAGTGAGAAGATCCAAGAGCAACATGGATCTTCCAAGGCCAGACAGTATTTTTCTTCTCCCTTGTATTATCTGGCAGGTAAACTACTAACCTATGGCAATTTCAATCACTATAGTTGAGAAAGCTTGCAATTGTTCATAACCTATGATTTCTTGATTTGTACAAGCAATGTACCCATTATCTGTGATGCTTTGACCTTTATTTGTTTAAACTATGTGATGCAAACTATCGAAATCACTAAATAAACTGTCATCGTGGGTAAAGCGGCAATAAACTGTCGTGTGAAATGATCACACGGTATTTCCTTTCTCTGTCCTACATTGTCGCATGTTAATCTTGTAACAGGGTTAGATTGGATACCTGAGCTCCTCTGTTGGAAACAGGAGCTTCTGATCTATCTACGTTAGATTTTGGAAACGCAAGTGTTTGGTAATGATGTCTTCTTGCTGTCATCACTCTTTAAATATTGGCAGACCAGAACTAAGCTTCCCAAGAACCAGTTGCGTTGAAACCATGAGAGCCCAGCCTACAAATCTGTGTTCTGACATTTCTGGCTGGAGTTCCATGCTTTGGTATGTTAGAGAGAAAAATAGTTGAAGGAAAATTCTCAGCAGTCAACTGTTGGTGTGGTGCAATACAAAATCCATAAAACTGTGAATTCTTCTGGCAGAAGAGGTTGGGGAACGGAGTTGAGATTCTCATCTTCTTCTTCCTGATGCTCCGGGATATTTGCTACAGATGATCCATGTCGCCTTCCCTGGAATCCTAAAAAGGCTCAACGAGTCCCTCGGCCCGAGACTGATCTTTCCTCTGCGGCCCACTGTTTGAAGACGCCAGAGAAGCACCTGATGCAGACTGCACACGTTCATTGATGGCGCACCTTCAACAATCTGAGGCCCTCTCGGGCCCAGCTGTGTTCAGTCACATCTACTGTTGTCAGAGTCTACGGCTGATCTGATCTGCTCCAAGTGACTAACTTCGACTGCAAGACTGCATGTGTCTGCTGCAAGCACTGCTAATTAGCTTCACGTAGAAGATCTTGGTCGGGTTCCCAGAAGCTTAAGCTGGTGACGAAGACCCGAGCTTGCATTTAAGTTCCAACGACAGTTGCGGTCAAAGGATGAGCCGATGCATATGCTTGGACGGAGGCCGCCCTGTAATCCTGCGTGCACGTGTGGCAGCGGTGGAAGAGGAGCACGAGCTGCCGCTGAAGAATCTCCATTCCAATCCTTGTTGACCCTACATGGTTGCACGTCTCCAACGTAGAACACCGGTGCCCCCACCAACCCATCATATCAGTCGCATCAAACCCCACTGCGGTTCATCTTCTTCCTCGCACCATCTCTCGAGTGCTGTCATGAGAATCCAGCCCAACACTGTAAGACTAAGACCTTTCCGCCATCTCCGCTCGAGCTTCCCCTCCCTGATTACGATGTCTCACGCCAAATTTTTGCCCTCTCACCTCCTGCTTCTGACCCTGCTCCCCCTTCTCTTCTCGTCTTTGGCATGCATCTCTGCGTTCAGCAACACGAAAGGGAACGAACCGAGGGCCAATGACCCGGTGCTGGAGTCCATCACCATGGACCCCGTTGAGAGGGACACCCTGTTCCGTGTGATGAAGAACATGTCCTCTGACAGGGACTGGAGGTCCTCCAACCCTGATCCCTGCAAGCCGGACTCCTCATGGCCTGGGATTGAATGCAAGCCAGGCTTGGACAACCTGCTCCATGTCACAAGGCTGGACTTCGGCGCTGCGCCCAACCCGACCTGCAAGGAGAGCGCCACCTTCCCGTCCGAGATCTTTGAACTCCCTTACCTCGCGTCCATCTTCTTCTTGGACTGCTTCAAGGGTGTGGAGACCAGTCTCTCCCTTCCGCCGCCCACTCGTAAAGCACCACCACCAGCATATGCTTCACTCCAGCAGCTCAGTCTGATATCAAACCCATCCTTCGTAGGTGCTATTCCATCCCACATCGTCTCCCTCACCTCCCTTCGGGTCCTCACTCTCTCGCAAAACCGACTGCATGGTACAATCCCTGACAGCATCTCTGAGCTAAACTCCCTCGTCCATCTCGACCTCAGCTACAACTCCCTCACAGGCAGCATCCCGAGCCAGATAGGTAGGCTTAAGGACCTGTTAGGCCTTGACCTAAGCTATAATTCCCTCACCGGATCCATCCCACCATCCATTGGCCAGCTGCGCCTGCTTCAAAAGCTTGACCTGAGCTCAAATTCATTCGCTGGAATCGTACCTGATAGCCTCCAGAACCTCCGCTTCCTTGATTTCTTGGCCCTCAGCAACAACAACCTCAGTGGGGAGTTCCCAAACGGCATAGCCAAGCTCCAGAACCTCCAGTACTTCATAATGGACGACAACCCAATGTTCGCAAAGTTGCCGTGGCAGCTGGGGAGGTTGGCCAAGCTTCAAGAGCTTCGCCTATCTAATTCGGGTTACTCCGGCGTGATACCAGGGAGCTTTGCTTGGCTACGAAATCTCACCACTCTGTCCCTCGAGAACAACAGGCTCACAGGTGGGATTCCAGCGGGGTTGAGTGACCTTGGGAAGCTGTATCACCTTAACTTGAGCAGTAATCTATTGAGTGGTGTCGTTCCCTTTGATGCTGGCTTCTTTAAGAGGCTTGGAAGTAACATGGACTTGAGGGAGAACTCAGGACTCTGCATCAATGGATCTCAGAGCCTCGACGGCATTAACATTGGGGTTGATGTATGCAGAGATAACGGGAGTGACTCTTCGCTTCCTAAGTCAGTGGACAAATCAGGCGGAGCTCCATTTCAGGTCTGCAACTTCTACTTTCAGCTAATGGGGACTGTAATTATCTGGAGTTGGTAACATTTGCTTCGGTTCTTTCTTCTTTAACTTCTCCTTATTCCCTCATCTCGAGTGATAGTTTTACCTCCTCCCTCTTCTATCAGTCTCTCTTTTGACTCTTCTTTTGGAGTTTGTATGTTGTAGTCGTAAAATGAAAAGTTGGATGGATTGACACTGCCTGAAATTTTGGATGTTCTTCTAGTTCTTTAGCAGAGGCAAATCTTCGTCAAATCTGGGTGTGCATATTAGAGCAGACTGAAATAATCTTCACAAAATTGGGCTCTCTGTTTCCTGTACTGGGTTTCAACTTACTTAGGACAGGTTTTATGGCTGTAGGGGTGAATGATCTGAGCGCAACTTCCTTCTTTGGCAGATGTTAACGATTGATATTTCACCAACAAGATCTATGCTTCTGCTCGACGCAAATTATTGTGGCTGTTTTAATGATAATTCACCAATAAGTTGATTTGTTTGTTGTAGTTTAGAACTCGAGCTTCTTAATCCGGCTAAAAGCCAAAAAGAATTCTCTGAGAGAGAGAGAGAGAGAGAGAGAGGAGACACTTTCTCCGAACAGGTGAAACTCGAAAGACAAATGAGAAAGCAAAATACATTGTTCTTTGGAAGTTGTGGCAGAGCCAGCTAGGAAGTCACGTAGAGTTGGTCTGTGCGAAGTGACAGGTTTTACTGAGGTAGAGTTCATATCACATCTCTCCTTGCAACTGTTGATCTTCATGGCCATAGAGATGCTCAGATGTTCTTTAAACAAAGATTTATTCATCAACTACAGTAAGCCGAGAAAAAAAATTGGACCTTTTGCGGACATTAGGCGATGTGGATTGGGGCTGTTGTCTTGTCGTTCCCAAATGATCGAAATGATACGGGCAAGTCGACGGACGATACATGCATGCTCTTTGCTGCATCCTAATGCACAGGAGAGGTATCGCATGCATCTGTGATCGAAAAGAAATGGCGAGCGAGTGCTTCCGAGGTCTGACAAGCGAGAGATGGTAACGCAGCAGAAAGGGACAGTGGTGGGGGGTTTCGGAATGGCTCACATGGGCGTGCGGCAGTGCACCGAGTCCTGGAATCGAGGGCGTGCCCGGGGCCACTGTGTCTTCGCGCATCGAATCCGGTGCTCGCTCCACGCTCGCGCTGTGCGTCACAGTGGCGAGATTGTTTGCCCTCGGCTCCATCGAAAACCAATTATGGAAAGAAAACGACTGCAATCTGCAGAGGTTGAAGTGTTGTTGCATGCGAGAAGGATGGGGGGGAAGAAGTGTTGTTGTTGTTTCTTGGGTTTGGAATTACAGTCGATGGTGGAAATGGCTTCAAAAGTGAAGGGGGGAACAGTGACGTTGGTTGTTTCATCAAATGGTGAATGAACGTTTCTCTCTCGAACACCCCATCGCGTTGTTTCGTCTAATGGTGAACATTATTATCTCTCAAATCAAACACCTGCAGGGTTGGCGAAAAGGACAGCATCGGCCCACGAAGAATCATATATCAGCATCAGGGACAGGCATTTCTGCGGTCGAGTGTGAAATCCTGCACAGGGCGGATTGGGACCATTCGTCGAACAGGGAGGGTTGAAGCTTTGTGGGTTGCGTGCTAGCGCTACAGCTCCTTTTTGCAGTGAGTGCTCGGCTTATGCTCCGCGGGAATTGGTTTTTGTCAGATCTATATTATATCGATTGATTTCAAGTAAGAACGCAAAGATATCGAGGCTTTTAAATGAATTGGATTGGTGTTGCTATCTTTGTCTTAGTGAAGACGAGTTCGACAAGCACTTGCACGAGTCTAGTGAGCAACCATGGCATGAAATCTCACATAGCTTATTATGCAGGGAGGTGACTTGGCTAAATTTGTCTCCGTCGTGCACTACCCAAAAGATTGACCCGTAAAACGAGAGATTGTTAGCTTAAAAAATGAGGCGATGAAATTTCTTGTTGTCACTTACAAATAATTGGTCAAATATTTAAGGGACACTATGAAGCAGGGTCTGCAATACCAAATTGTACCACCCGATATGGGCGATACGTACCGGTCTGATAGACTACCGGTACGCGGACTGCCCGCTATCGGTACGATCAATTTCGACTATAGCAGTGCACTGTAACAGTACTACAGTGCTCAGTACACCTAGGTGTACCGCTCGGTACACACGTATCGTATCGTATCGTATCAAGCCCAGGTCGAAATATCGATACGGTACGATATTACGAATCTTGCTATGAAGGACTTTAAACATTTCTAAATGATCCAAACTAGCTTTAATTTTTCCTCCTTTCTACCATGTACTTTTAGGATTCAACTAGTGTTTGAGATGAATGAGCAAAATTTGACTTCCATACGAGCAAGTGTTTCATAGGTTTTATCATCCCTATGCCGTGTGTACCTCCTGTACTTAAAAAGTAAGAGATTGATAATTATATAAAAGTCTTGCATCTATTTTCCTATACTTAAAAGTAAGAGATTGATAATTATATGAAAGTCTCGCATCTATCGAAACTCCTTCGTTCCTACAGATATATTATCTGTCGTCTCACATTTATAATATTTTATGATATACTATCTATCGTCTCACATTTATAATATTTTACTTCACGATCAGTAGAATTTATTACTCTAGCCTCATGGTACTCCCTCCAAATCTATTTCATTTTGAATATCATTTAATTTTTGATAGCCACATCAATTTTCTTCATTTTGAATATCATTTAATTTTTTATAACCACATCATCCACTATTATGTTGTAAGACTCACATCAATTTTCTTCTCAGCTCGCATAAAGAACCTCATTTATTGATTGTGTCAAAAATGAGCTTTAGATAAGTTCATCATTTATACCAATACTCGATCTTTTTTCTCTTTTATTTTTCATCAAATTGGTATTAGAACCATCATTCGTACCCATAGGATAAAAACACAAGTAATCTTATAATTCATAATTCTTGTAGCACCAAAGAGAATTATAAAATTATAAAATTTAGATTATCCAACCAAAGACCTTCTTTTAGCATGAGAGGAGTTAAGAGATCATGCGAAGCCACAAGATAATGATACAACACAAGTATGCCCATAATTTCTTAGCACTTGTTTTAGGCATAATAGTAACGCAAAAAAGGGTTACATTGATGAAAAGTGGGCGATCTAATAAGAACCTACATACTTAAAACTCCTTAAAGAATGTTGATAAGACAAAACCAGTTTAAAGGAGTGATCTTTTAAATTTTTTTTAAGGAAAGAATGTAAAATGAAAAGTTGCTTTCCAACAATGGTAAAGACCTAAAAAAGGGACACAAAATTTTAATCATTGTGATATTTTTTTTTTTTCAAGACGAGATGTAAGCTCAACAAACTCAAAAGATCAGAACTTATTGCACTTAATCCCAAAAAAAAGAACTATAAAAAAAAAAGAAAAAAGAAAAAAACCTTAACTGGGATATCAAATAACTTATTGCATTTGACAAGCCATTTCATTTAAATACACTTATCAAATGACTTTATCATCACTCATCGGACATTGGTTTCTAAACATTAGCATGATATACTTGAGATGTACATGAGATGGAGTGTACTCATTGAGGCACTGTTATGACTTCGGATACCAAACCTGAAAACATGTTCATTCAAGAGATGCGAACTGCATCTACTAAAAGTTGCAGGCTCACATCATCCTCTGGGTCTAACTCAGAATAATCCTCACCAGAAGCATGGGCTGATTGGCTTTGACTTCCGCTCAGATTCTGCCAAAAATTTCTCCCTGCTCTCTTTGAGCTCAAACTGTTGGTTGATGTGCTGACATTTGAGAGGAACGGTTGAAGGGAAGCCCGTCCTTCAAGTAAACTCACCACTTTTGACATGGTTGGTCGAAGTGAGGGTGATGAGTTAGTGCACAACAGTGCCACATTCAACATCAGTTTCGCCTCTTCCTCGGAGTACACCGATCCAAGATCTGGATCGACCAGTTCCAACAGGGTGCCTCTCTCATGAAGAACACATGCCTGGCATACCATAGAAGGAAACAAAATCATGAAAGTTAGATCGTTATTATCAAACCAAATGAACATTTCGTTCTTGTGTCAGATCAAATGTCCAGTAATATCAGGAAAAAAGTTGCAGAATCTCAAATGGCTCTCAGCTTATTGATAATTTATAAGACAAAACTCGATCAGAAATAAATAAATTCTTGGAAGTTACCCAGTCAAGAAGATAAACAAACTCATCCTTTGGCCTGTAATTTGTGTTGCTTTTTCCACTCACAATTTCCAAAGCAACTACACCAAAACTGTATACATCTGCTTTATCAGTCAAATAACCTCTCATTGCATATTCAGGAGCCATATAACCTCTGCAATCATCAAAATTGTTAGAAGGCGTCAGCTGTAGGATTACATTACTTCGAGGGCATTTGTTGCTATATCTTATAGCGTTCTGTGGATGGATTTGTATTACCATTCAGCATGATACAACTCATGCATGAGTTGGTCGGTACATTTCATCAAAGAATAAGAACACATAACGGAACAAAGGCAAATTACTATACATCCAAAGGCGTGATGTACAGCAGCTTTTGCTGAATGATGTAGGAAAGCATGCATTTTTTGCAGAAGCAAATTACTGATTCCTATATGTCAAGACAAAGGTCATCAACTTTTTGGATGAAAACTTGAACTGCCTAAGCTATCTAGTTGTTTTCCTAGATCTTTGACAAAGTCAGATGTTCTTCAAGGAGAAGATCCTCATGAGCTTTTTATTGCAGACTGACATTCATTAGACAGCATTCATTAAATAAATTCAACAATTTAATGAGTTTTGCTATATCAGAGCAAACACAAAGATTTTGGCAATTGTTAGAAATATCACAAAAATATGAGGATAAATATTTGACATGAGCTGCTGTCTGTTAATGTCTTTTTTTTTTATAACTAATCTGTAGAGTCAACTGATTAAAGACATTTTCTGGTATCTGCCAAGACTGCAATTGTATGCCTTGAAAAAATAATTTAAATCAGTGTTGATCTGGAAAATGTCAAGACCTGTATTATCTCTTGTTCTCCATGCTAAGCATTAAATTGCTGCTAAGTATTTAATTGCTTTATAAGTATGCAAATACATCAGCAGTTTCTCAGCCGGAGAATAAACAACTATGTCACCATGGAGCCACTTCAGGGTGTAGATTTATCATCTCATACTTTGGTATGGCTAGTAATAGCCCAGGTTGTTTAAAGAAAGCAGATGAAGAGAAAGAAAATGAACACTTACATTGTTCCAGCTATTCGAGTACTGATGTGACTGCAGTCCTCTTCACTAAGCTTAGCAAGACCAAAATCAGAAATTTTGGCATTGAGGTCCCTATCAAGCAATACATTGCTAGCTTTGATGTCTCGGTGGACAATTCTCAGTCTGGACTCCTCATGAAGATAAGCCAGTCCTCTAGCTATGCCAAGACAGATCCTGTGTCTTGTTGGCCAATCCAATTTCAGTTTGTGTCTTGCATCTTTACCTAGACAGTTCTTGGTAATTATTTGCCGTAACCAAACATTCTCAAACCTATAACAAAGTTACGAAAGAGTAGGTGATTTGATAAGTACACATACCAAATAGAGCACGGGCTAGACAGTTATTCTCCATATACTCGTATATCAACAATAGTTGGTTGCCTTCAGTACAACATCCATAAAGCTTCACAAGATTTGGGTGTTGCAAGGCAGAAATCATGCCTATTTCATTGATGAACTCACGATTTCCTTGCTTGGATCTAGATGAAAGCTGCTTGACAGCAATTACTGTACCATCTGATAGTAGACCCTAACATTTGAGAAGACAATAATACAGAGAGAAAGCAGTTTGAGAATTGAGCTTACAGTAATCAGCTGCAAGTTATTGAATAAGCTAATGTGACAATAAGATTTCAATATTACCTTGTAAACTGAACCAAAACCACCTTCTCCGATCTTGTTTGCAGCATCAAAATTCTTTGTTGCTGCTTTAATTTGTCGTAAGGAAAAAGATCCAGTTTGCAGATCAAGACCTCTAAGTTCTATTCAGAAAGTAGAATAAAAAGAAGTTCCATCACTTTAGGTACCAATTGGTTGCATTATTACAATCCAAGTGCAGCTGACTATTAAGGAGAAAGAAAAGAATTCTACAACTTATCACATAGAAAGACCATATTTTACACCTTTAATGCATAAAAATTAGCCTATCTTCAATTCAAGGCAACCAAGAAATTTGTTTTTTTTTCTATATTTTTGGCACATATCCTAGTGCAGACATGTTCCATAATAAGGCAGCTCCTTACCACATGCAACATGCTGGCAACAATTAAATTTTTTTGAAGCAAAATATATACAATCTGCAAGAAACCATACTATAAAAAATAAGTATGTAGGTGCAATTGCCAACAAAAAATGGCCAGAAACTTTCAGCAAATTCAATCGTATGCTCTGCTCAACTAACATAGACATCTACCAGGATGAAAATCAACTGAAAAATCTGGTAACAGGTTAAAAGAATTTTAAGTGGATTATGTAAGCCTAACACAAATACAATATATGAACATTTAACTTCCCTGCAATTGTAATCTAAATAATTTCTGTATCTCTTTGTTGTCATCAGATCCATGAAATGGATTCTGGTCTTTTGTTTTAGCCATCTTCTATCTATAGTTTAATGTAGGAGTCATGAGTCTTCAAGACAAAATTATTTGACATTGTTAGTGCATCTTTTGGTTGTCCAGGCTGGGATAGTGATTTAGATCCAACCGAGGCCAGTTCCAAGTCAGTCTCACTCCAGGTCACCGTTGGCAAAGCATCAAACATCCAAAACTAGGTCGGGGGTGTTCTCGACAAATGCCCCCTTAGACGATCAAGTCAGTTTTTGGATTCGATCCAGTTGGATTGGTCGACTAATACTGAAGCGAAATAGTGCCTATGGTTACAGTCTGGACTGATGACAATGGAAGTTGGGTAAATGGTGGTGGATTGGTCGTCGAATCTTGGAATAATCAACGGAAGAGTAGAGGATCAAATAATTGGAAAGTGGGAGAAGTGGGTCCGACTGAGGGCCCGGATTGAATCTGCCCTAGGATTATTGAGTTTGGTGGGTTTGGCAACAAGACACTTAGCAAGGTCAGACTCAAACCTCCTTGTCCGTTTGGCCCATTGGCCTGTTCGATCTGTTGGGCTCTTTGGGATTCAACCTGGATGGACATGCAAAGTTTCTCAGAGACATTTTGACGACCCTCCTTCTAGCGCCAATCTATTAGTACAGATTTTGGTTGTAGAAGCTAGGATAGTGATTCAAATCCAACCAAGGTCTGTTCCAAGCCAATCTCACTCCATGTCACTATTCACAAAGTATCGAATCTGCAAAACTAGGTCGGGGGTATTCCCGACAAATACCCCTCCAACGATCAAGTCAGTTCTTGGGTTTGATCCAATTGGAATGGTTCGGTTAATACTGAAGTGTAGTGTCTGTCAGAGCATGCTTGGGGGCCCTTTTTATAAGTGACTCTGAGGACGATTACACCCGAAATCATCGGTAGCAAGAGGGGAACATGTGTTTTCAGGTAGACTTGTCATGATGTTTACTGAACTTGACGCCCACGTAGGCTGGCTGCGCCAATCACGGGTTCGAACTATCGATCGTTTGGCCACGTATCACTCAATGGTGAGTACATGTGGTGCGATGCAACCGCCACCTGTCAGCCACGTGTGATCCCTATGTTCTTTGGTAGTTGGCCTGTTGGACCATTGGCCGTGTGCCGTCATGTGGTAGTGTTGTCTCCTACATGTCACTCTTCACCTATGAGACATGATGAACCTGATGTCTTCAAATCAAAAGATATAATCTAGAGAAGGAATCTGCTAGTTCATCATGTTACTTGATTTGGAACTTAGCATTTTTCTTCAGTATGATAATTAAGCCCCATAGTGCAAGAAATATATGAAAAAGACCACAGTGATGTAGTACTCTATAGTCAAGGTGGTGAGTATTATATGGTGATGGTTACAGATTTGACAAATTAGAAAGAGGAGAAAAAGAAAGAAGACAGCTGGACAATGAGGGAGTTGCAAGTAATATGCTTCTAATAAGATCTATGGACATATTTAAACATTGGTAAAACATATGACTATAAGGGAAATGAGTTCCTGTACATCACGTATGAAAAAGACCACTGCAATACAGTAGTCAGCAGGTACTATAAGGTGATGACTACAGAAATGGCAAATTCGAAGAGAAGAAAAAGAAAGAAGACAAAGGTAGACAATATGGGAATTATAAATAATATATTTCTAAATAGATCTTCATGCACTATGACATTTGTAGATTCATTTTCTTGCTGACTACTCTCTTGGAATTTCCTTATATTGTGGAAAAAGGAACTTTGTGTCTTTTGTATTTGATAAGTTGACTTCAAGCTAAGTATAAAGAAGTTGAGATAAAGTGGTCATATGCTTCTTCTTCTTTTTTTGTCTCAGCCTCCTGGGTCAAACCGTGTTTGTTTAGTTTTCTTACAGAAACAAAAACTAGTTACAATCGCAGTCCAATATTCTTCTACAAAAATTTGACTATTATAAGCATGAAAATTCAGAGCATTATCATTCCAAGAAAATTTTCGAAACCTGGTTTGTTACATTTAAAAGCAAGAAACAAATCATTTCTACATTAATGCAATTATTTGACACTTGAAGACCAGATGGAGCATTCTGAAAAGAATTCAATTATAAATCAGAAGAATATGTAGAATCAGACCATATATACATACATTATGATCATATTCAGGTAGTAAAAGAAAGAGTTCACAGAGATGAATACAACCAGGTGCTGCATTTATACTGAGCAGATATAATAACATTCCATAGTTTAGCCTTTAATACCTTGGTGCATGGAATTTTGCCGCCTCTTCCTCCAAATTCCAAGAGCCAATAGAACAAGGAAAACCACCAAAATGGAAACCCCAAGGCTGATTATAATATGCTTCCTTTTGTCATTAGAAGATTCAACATCTGGAGGAGGTGTGAAATCTGAAGATAAAAATGATGCAACTTGAGAAAATAGGTAACAGCATTACATGTATAATGATTAAAAAGAAATTATTGAAGTGTGTATAAATATGTTGAAATAGAACATGCCATCAAGAAAAAATTAAAGTATCCAGTAACTACAATTAGCTTCTTATGATATTGCCTAATGTGGAAAGTAGAAAACTAAGATGAAATTAGATCTATGCATTAATCTCTGGAGTAAAGAACAAAATAATTTTGAAATAAACAACTATTAGCCATCTGACCTTGAATTAGGTAATGTTAAAACTATGATTGTTCTAGTCCCATAACAGGATTCTGCATAAAAAAATTATGCCACAGTAGACAAACATGAAAATGGGGGCAAGGTCACCATGTGTCAAATCCAATCATTTTGGCTCCAACTTTGCATACGTTAACATGAACAGTAATAAGCAAACCATTAAAGACTAGATCATACTAGGTGTCACTGAGATAGCTGATATCAGAGGACCATAAACTCCTCTACTTGGGATTCCTGTTGTTCCCCTTCCAGCCCAATAAAATTGGATCTTTAATGTATGATCAGTGACAGATGCATTGAAGGTCTTAATAATGGGTTCTCCTGATTCACCAGCTGCATCTTCGATATCGAAATCCTCTAATACCAACTCCTCCTGCAGTAAGTATACTTTAGTTTCATTCGTCTGATGCACCAGAAGTAGGATGAAATAAAATTTACTTATAGTTAAATTACCTGAATAAACACATTAAATAAACGCTTTCCAAGGCTTCTAAATGTATTGTCATGTGTGAAAACTGTTTCTGCAAAGTGAAGTTTTACCATATAACTTCCTTCCATCATACAGAGGCCATAATAAGTAAGTGATAGAGGAGAAAGGCGTGCTCTTGTGTACAGTTCTGAATTGGGCATGAAGAGTTCAGAAATATTTGAAGCAATATAATTGTCAGCATCAACATCATTGTCCATGAAGTTCCCAGTGCTACTGAATGCCCAGTTTGAACCTAAATACAACATCGAGGCACCTCTTCCTTCTGTATCTGCTTCATACTTGGTTCCATTGATGTTTATTTCTTTACCTCCACAATTAATATGCAACGAGTATTGATCTGTTGAAAGATTTTATCAAGTCATTTAAGAGATGAGAATAGTGATGAGTTTCTAGACAAAACTACATTCCAACTATTGCTACATGATCAATCTGCAAAAAGTGTTCATCTTAGCAACAACACAAAATTATTAAATTCTTTACATATGTTTTTAAACAGCAAGCCTAGCTCTAGGAATTGTTGGCATCTACTTGAGACACATTTGAGATTTTATTTGCTTTTAGCACTCCCTGTGCTTGGTCTCATGGTTTGCAACATTTAATTGGGTCCCAATACTGGATAAGTTGTACTAAGTAAATATGTGATTAGCAAGCATTGCTGTTGAGGTCTGTGTCTGTTTGTTCCACTAATGCAATTCTTTGAAGTTATCATCACCTCAGACAGGTGTATGCTAGTGTGTAGCATGCCAAGGATGGTGCCTGGCACATCATCCGCAAACTGGCAGAGATATCTGTGATTCTTCTTTAATAAGCATGTTCCAGGGAAGGCTAATGCACCATCTTTCATTAAATGTTTAGGATTAAGCTATTGACATATGTGCTGCCAAAACTAGATAGGAGCATTTGTTAATTTTGATTGTAAAAGATTATTAAGTTCAAATGACACTTGAGGTGCCCATCACTGATCTTCCTGAATATATATTGTATATGGTACTGACTTGACATGAGAAAACTATACTTTTCTCTGTTGACCATCTTAACTTGCCGTGCACTGTAATTAATTAGTGAAAGACTGTTCTGTAGATAACTTACGGTGAAGGGCACTTTTTTATGCATATTCACAAAGCTGCATGCTTCAACAAAATCTTACAATGGTTCTCATCATATGACTCAAATAGTATTAAAAAGTATGAAATATGAAAATATCTCAAATAAGTATAAAAAGATAAATTCAACTCAAGAATTATAAAAAAAATATAAGAAATACAGAAAGAAAAAAAATTCTCGAAAGAGTATAAGTATTTAAAGGTTAGGCAGCTCCTACTCGATATGGCAAAGAAAGCAATAACTGGTGAGTAATAATTCAACAAGAAGTCCATATAAAATACATTAAATAAATTTTGGTGATTAAGCACAAATTACATGTAGGAATGCCATTAAGATAACATCTCATTAAGACTATTTTTTGTTTGATTACTCTACTAAAGGACCTTTCTTGGTCAGTTAGTAACAACATTATTATCTCTCTTTGTATTGTTTGAATGTTCATCTCACCTCTCCTTCAGACAAACAAACACAAAAAAAAAAAAAACAAATGCAGTGCTATGCAGAAGTGTCACTTCTTTTCATTGGTATCAGTATATGATGAAACATTGAAATATTGAATATGCATAAGCAATATTTCCAAATTAACTTTCAGCCTAACAAAAAAAAGGAAAAAAAGAAAGATCAGATTTTCCTAGTAAGGTTTGCAATGCTACCCAATATGGTAGCACAGGCGATAATTACTAGTCTGACAAGATACTGGTGTATAGACCGATAAGGCTCTGTACCAAATTCTGTATTTTTTTTGTTTTTCAAAGTCCTTCTTAGGCTTTTTTCGAAACTCAATATGTACCAATTTATTGATGCTCAGTGCATCAGTACAGCAGCAGTAACACGAAATTATGAACCTTGATTGCTAGCAAATGATAGGTTTAAGATATAAACTGCCTATCTTTTGTTCATTTTCTTGAATGATGGTAGATAACTCCACCCTGCTTCCATTTATGAGATGAAAACAGAAACAAGAACCAGCAAAAGCTAGGACACATAAGTTTAGTTTCTTGTTTAATATCTAGAAGATGCATGAAGATCAATATATATGCAACTAATAAAATTCACGGAAGCAGGAAAAAGTAATCAATTATGAGTTTGGTAAAATCAAAGTTGATTTGCTAACACTTTTTATTGGATGAACTGCAGGGAAAATTCCTTTTTAGGCATGACTGAATGGTATTCCTGCATGGGGATGATAGTTGTGTAAGATAGCTATAAGAGATGAAATAAAATTTGGTTACTCAATAATAAAGAAATTCTGCATAAGACATGAAAGTTAGTATGAGAGTACTATGGTGATGGTGCTAGTTGAATGCATCAGCTGATTCATCCAAGTAAAGTCAACTTTCACAAGCATTAGAAGAATCTTACATGCTATCAATAGACTGTGAGTAGCTCTCCACCATGTTGCTGGAAAGAACAAAAGAATATGTCAAAAAAAAATTTTAACAAATAAAAACAAGAGGATTGGATGCAAGGAACATTAGAAGTTAATAAACTCACACACTCCCTTGAATACATTGCACAGGGCCCGAGCCTCCAAATGTGAAGTTATTGTAAGAGATGTCTCTGCATGTAAGTATGAAATTCAATATGTAAAGACATTGACCAGATTATCAAATAAAATTTATGATCAATTTCAGTGTGGTGAAATGATCCACAAAAGCACTGGTAACTGGACTCAATGTCATCATTGATTGTAAATGTTTTTACCATCAAAATAATCACAACATTTCTGCTCTCTTTCATTATCAGTAAACCAAGTGTCACAAACATAGCTAGGAAAGGTAAACCAATTTTGTAAACCTAAGATTGCAAAATTTATGTTCCACTATGAAGATTGTTACTTGTTCGATATCTACAAAGTTTAGGATTCCTAGCCAATGATTATCATGGTCATCATTTCACAATACAGGAGCTATGCCTATGCCTCTGTAGCATGGTACAGTTCTGTGTCGTGCCTGTAGGCATTGCCCTTGTCTCAGTTATACCAGTCAGAATTGGTTTGTCGCACACTGGTACACCTAACCTATGATTGGATCATAGTAATTATTCAGTATTCATCATGAAAAATACTGTTTCAGTAGTCTTTAAAAGTTCATATTTAGTTCTAGTCTTAAAAAGTTCAAATGTTACCTGCAAATCAAGGGTACTTGATAATCACAAACATAGTTATCTTCGCTTTTTACCTAAACTCTTTCAGCCAACTGCTTTCCTGTTGCATTGTCTTAAACCTTTTAGCCAACAAGATAAGTTGACCTACATCTTGGATGACCTTTTTTAGTCTTGAATTAACATGTTTTAATGATAAAAAAGATTAATATGTTGTTTTAGTTATGTTATCGAATGTCCTCTACATCAAGCATAGTGTTATGTCTAATAAAAATTTAATAGTGATTTTCTTTTACTTTTTTTTTGTTTGTTTTCAGTTCTTGTTACCTTAACTAATATTTGAAAGGTCAAATTACAGAGGGGAACCTTTGTCCAGGTGAATAGGACAAACTTCCTCAATTGCCAGTAGCATTTACCATACATATACTTAACAGATTATTCTTTTGCAGTATCAACACCACTTATCAACATCATGTCCTATCAAAATGCAGCATCGGTATCAATGCTTCATTGTTCAATAGATTAACATGAGTATATTGCATGTCTATGCACTTCATTGGTAAATATTTTGGTTGCTAAAATACATACGCATTCTTGTTTCTATTCAGGATCCATCCAGGGATATTCCCTGTAAGCATGTTCCCAGTTAGATATCTGCAAGACAATGATATTAAGGCTTCTCAGTAACAGACTAGTCTCACGAGCATCAGGAAAATAATCAATAACCAGTAACTACAAGGTAAAGTATAATTAGAACTTTCAACAGTAAAGAATACAACATACAGGAAATCCACTTTTTGCAATTTGGAAAAGGAACCTGGGATCCCACCGGTTAATCTGTTGAAGCTGAGATCTCTGCATTGAAAAGGCATGGACAGTAGTTTGTATAAAACTATATCTTGAGAATGGAAAGATGTCTATGTCATATACATGATGATTCTGAACTGAAAGCATTCATAAAAAGTTTATGAATATCCAGCATTATAGAATGTACTTAGCCTCACATGGCATTAAACCAGAAATATTCTATGCATATCCATCAATATAGAAGGTACGTATGTCATATTTTTATATATTTTGATTCTTTTTCTTACAGATGAAATATTAAACACATAAGGAGATGAAATATTAAACACATAAGTATATGAAATAATGCATTATTATAAACACATAAGTAGAAGGAAGTGGAACACAGAACATAAAAAATTCTTGATTTAGCTGATAAGCTCGTGTCCATGGGCAAAGATGAAGATAATGCATTCCTATAAACTAAACATCCCTGTACCACAAAGGGAACCCTAATTATAAAAGGGTCAACAACTAAATCTCACGTAACTGAACCTGGTCCATGCTGAGGGGCATAGCTAAAGCAACCAAAACATAGTCGTTGGCCAAAATTACCATAAAGCATGTTAAAGGTTTTTGAGCAACAGAATCCATCTTATGTGGCTTCCTCTATTGATTAGGAACTGAGATATTGATTTTCCTATACATCAACTGGTGCTTGCAACTGTTAGTGATGATCCGGAACAATACCATCAGTGCTTTAATGTTAGATAGCAACAGAAACATAAGTTTCTCAAAAAGTTTAACAAGTAAATAACTTACAGGTTCTTCAGCTCCATGTCTCCAATATAAGATGGTATTTTTCCATGAATGGAGCAATTCCTTAGTGTCCTACACATGCAACACAAAAGTACTTCATATCCATCATGAACCACTTACAGAGTAAAAAAGAACTTCTATGAGATGACATGCTCACAAAGTTCTCAAGGATTTCATTCCAACCAACTCAGGGAATGTGGATATATTTCCTCTTAGATCACTGATCCTCCTAATTATCAACAAAAGAAAAGTTTAATTAGCTCTAATTGGAAGCACAAAACAAGAGTAAACCAGATGCATGTGTTAAACTCAACTTACAGATCCATAAGGCTCATTAAATTTGAAATACCAGAAGGGATGGGCCCCTCCAAAAAGCATCCCTGAATGTGCCTACATGGATGGTTAAATTGATTGAGACTCAAACACAGTAATAATAAATGCAATAGGTTTTTTTAACAAATAGAAGGGGGATGTTTCTTACAGCTTTTCCAACTTCTTCAAATTCTTTATAAAATCAGGTATTTTGCCTGAGAAATTGTTGCTGGAGATCCTCCTATTTGTAGGAGATACATGTTTAAGAACAGAAAAATAGAATTCAACTATATATGCATGCCATAAATTTTTCCTGATGTGATGAAATCAAGAAATATAAAAGAAAATTAAACTCACAGATCAGTCAAGTTTGTCAACTTGGCAAGTGCTCTGGGCAGTTCTCCGTTGAAGTTATTGGCAGATACAACACTTGAGAGGAAAGTTTATCAACAAGAAACAAGTTAATTGCCATTACCTTCTTTGGTTTTCTTATTCGGATAAAGAAAATAACAAAAAAGACTGAGAAAGCTCACTCACAGTTTCTCCAAGTGAACAAGGTTCCCAAGCTCCTGAGGCAGAGGCCCATGGAAGTGGTTCCCCTCGATGCTCCTGCAGAACATTTCTATTGGCATCCACCACCAATTTCCTAACCAAATAAAATTGACAACTAGAGCAAGAGAGAATATTGTGTATGAGAAGCGTACAAATTAGTCAAGTTGGTGATCTTTGTGAGGACTATTGGAAAAGGGCCAGACAACCGATTCCCCATTAAAGACCTGCATTTTATATGATCATGTATTCTAAAGAATGGCATTCTTAGGGCTACTCGTGCTAAGTAATCATGCGAACTAAACGAGAGACTCACAGGCCTTGCAGCCGCATCTTCTCCCATTCGTCGGGAACAGTGCCATTGAGAACATTACGACTCAGGTCCCTGGGATCAGAACAATCATCACAAACGTAAACAGATCTAATATCCTTCTTCATTGGAACAGAAATCTATCTGCTTACAATTGCTTTAGGTAGAGAAGACTTCCAAACTCTTTCGGCAGCGCACCCGAAAGATTCTGGGATTTCAGCGAGCTGCATCAACAAAAGAGGATCATTCCAAGAACTACAGCTACCGAGAAAGAGGTAAAGGAAAAGCTCCACAAGAAGATGATCCCAAGAACTGAGGAGACGAAGATCATTCCCAAGATTACATGCTAACAGCTCCCATTCAAGAAGAACATTCCGAGAACCGAAGCGACCAAGAAAGAGGATAAAGTAAGCTTCCCGAGATTACATGTTAAAGACGCGGCACAGGGAGTTGTTGTTGAAGGAGCAATCGCAACCGACGCTGCTCTCGAATCCCTTCTCTCCCTGGACATTCCAGTTGCCCTTGCGGCTGCACGGATCCACGTCGAAGTCCCAATTTATCTTCAGCTTCGCTGCAATACGCTTAAGAGAACTCTCTGCCATTGCCAAGAAAAACAAAAAGGAAAGAAAGGGAGGGGGGAAAAATCCCTCTTTTAAGAACAGAGATAAGTGGGGGGATAAAGAAAATGCAAACGATCGATCTGCTTGCTTACTTTCATTTGGGTGAATTCTAGGAGGCTTGGACCCAAATGCGGCAAGAAGAAGGCCAGGCGAGATGAAACAGAAGGCCAATACCCACAGCCTGCAAGCGGTCGCAGTTCCTCTCATCTCCTCTTCTCTTTGCTAACACGCTCTTTCTGAGCTCTGAGTTACCAACACACTGCAAGAAGAATGAGTCTTCTTAGAATGCGAGGAGGAGCGGAGTGAGACCGAGAGAGGAGCGAGGAGGGATGGGTTTTCTTCACAGCCATCACCCACATCAGTGTCAGCTTGATTACGCGCGACATCATGGAGGCTTCTGTGTCACCTTCTGTTATTCGCTCTCCCCCTTGAGACCTCAATTACTACTGGATGCGGGAAGACAATGACTGGGGTACAGTGGGATTCCAGTACAAAAACCCTCATCGTTTGAGACAATAAATCCCCATTGTGACCATCCAATAAGTGCTACAGTCGCTCCCCGCTCCACATGCATCTCAGCTGCATTGGCTTCCACAGTATATGCGGGGGAGACATCCGAGCCCAACTCAGTCCCTTTCCTCTGTCATCTATCCTAATCTATCGTCTTGCACATGCAATGACTGACCCCCGCAAGATGACAACCAAGTCAACCCATTCACACTCCATTTTGGCAACGTTGCTCTTATCAAAACCTTGTCAGTCTTGCTATTTTTTTTTTATTGCCTCCCTCGCTCTCAGCGGCCACAGACTAATAAATCCTTCACGACCCATGTCTCCTTTTATCAAAGCGCAATAACACGAGGAAGAGGCTGCCATTGCTTTGAAACACCAGTGACTGCAACATCATGACATTATTCCATGACAATCCAATTGCATTTCCCCGGTGATTGGACAAGCATTGCTCCTCATCAGCCACTTGATATAGCTATCTTCTGCGCTTCCCATCTCGTTGCCGACATCTGAGGTGACTTGCCTGCCACTTGAAGGTCGAAGCTAGCGTTCGAACTTTGACCAGAAATAAAAGGGAAGCCATCTTGACTTGCTAGCTCAGCCGGACGCCTGACCTGCAGAAGTGGACATCCGCGCCGCCGCGCATTCTGGACCACCACGAACCGCGTCTGCCATGATTGAGAGATTAGAGAATGTAAATCAATGTTGGGTGATTAACCTATCAGGCATTTTCATGACAGAGACTGGCCTCGTTATATCTAGAGAGAGAGAGAGAGAGAGAGAGATTGGCGTCTTCATTTGCAAATAAGAACGATTACTTGCTGTGGTGGTTAGGAGTCATACCGCGGCATTCTTAACCCACATCAGTTGAGTCGTCAATAAGTTGAATCGGGTGCAGTATATTTCCATGGGAGGATGCTGATATGACCTCCCTTCTGTTGCCTTGATTTATATGCTTGATGCAGTAGAACTAGTCAACCGGCACGATCAAAGATACAGAATCAAAGGTATCGGGTCGTGTATGGGTCGAGAAAGCCACTGGATTAACTGACCAAGTGGATACCACAGGTACATTAGATGACAATGACTTCCCTAATAATGCAGTCGACCAGTTGACTCTAGAATGAGAGGTACGATCGGTTCGGTAGGCATCTATGTCGCATTTAATGTACGGTCCACATGTTTGACCAACATTTTGCGGTGGGTGGTTGGTCAAAGCTACGCCCATCATATAACCAGAATGAACGCAGGGAAGCCAATCCAGGTTTTTGTGGGGCGTACGTGAAAGCCTAAGAAACCCAATAAAGACCCAGTCTGGGCCCAATGACGTCGAGCTCGGCGCGGTGGCTGAGTGGGCTCGAGCCGTAGCCCAAATTGGCCGGGCTTAGCGCAGAACCAGGATGGTCTTATGCTTCCTTCGCTGACGCCAACACAGAAACACCTTTTCTCTGTGAGGTTTGGCCTCACCATCATATAAATGGAGGACATAGCAGCTTAGATCTGCCGTGTATCTGAGGATGATAGAGCTCGGTTCCCAAATGCTTGCTGCAGCCTCGCAATTCTCGTGCAGCAGCCGGGAAAGCTGATGAACGATGATCCAAACACAGCAATTCTAATCGTCACCAACGGTGGTCCAACCAAAGGAAACTTGTGATGAGGAAGACGTACGCATATAAATATTATGGGGAGAGTTGCAGCTCGACCACGCGGAGTCCGGCGGCATGCGCCCATTCGTCTATCTTCGCATTCTTTCCATGTGCATCCAAAGGCACCTCCTACCAACTCCAATTATTTCCGTCTTCTCTGATTATTTTTATATTCCCCAACTTTTGTTTTCTTTTCGTTACTTGTATATATATCACATTTCCAGAATCCAAGATTCAATACATATATAGTGTTTTATAATAAGAATTTATTATTAGAGTCGTCAATGTGAAGGTAAAAATAAAGAACCTAAAGAAAAAAAAGGAAAAGAAATCAGGAAGAAGACAATTTATATACGTCAATGCCGGCTATTCCCCTCGATCGAATCGACGGCAAAGTGGTCACCCGGCGGTCCCCACCCACGACGCCGATGCTAACCCCCAGCGGAGCACCACCGTGTACTCCGGCAGCTCCCCGAGCCCCGCGAACAGCGAGTCGTCGTCACCCCCGCCGCCGCCCCCTGCGGCCTCCTCCAGTTCCTCGGGCAGCGCTGCGCCAGTGGCGGCACCGGCAAAGAGGACCGAGCCGTAGAGCAACTCGTCGGAGTCCGCCGCGGAGGGGGAGGTCGGGTGCGCCGAGCAGACGTCGGCGAACCATGGGAAGCCGCCGCCGGCGTGGACCGTGAACGCCGACTCCTCATCGGTGATCAGGTCGGAGAACTTCTCGTCGCGCTCCGCGGAGTCCGGCGTGCCGGACTGGTTCAGCTGCGGCGTGAGCGGCTGCTCCTCGACGGGCTGCGCGGCGGCTGCCGCGTGCTTGTGGTGGTAGTTTTTGGGGAGCGGCGAGGTGTGGTTGTGGTCGAAGGCGTACGTAACCACGATAACGGTTGGGTCGACGCGGCTTCGCTCCACCTGCTTCCTCGCCGGGCACCCCTTGGAGCTGCTGCACCTGTAGTAGCCCCTGCACGTCCCACATAAATCACGACTTTGGATCCATCTTCCAGTGCGCTTCTACCGCGAGACGGAGGAGTTTACTGCAAATCCCGTACAAACCTGGGAAAAGGCGAGCCTTTGATGGGCTTCTGGCCGTACTTCCTCCAGGTCCACGAATCAGGTGGCGGAGCCCCCTCGCCGGCGCCCTTCGAGTCGCTGATCGGCACCGTCACCACCCGCTTCTGCACTCCTCGCCGGCTGTTCATTTATGAGCCGAATTTAATGCCAGTAACTAAAAGGGACTAAGAAGGGCATGAAACGAGGATCAAAGAGTAGCTGGAGAAAATGAAGATCTACCTTCTCTTGGGATAGGGAGATGAAGTGGAGGCACCCAAAGAGTGTACGGGCTTCGAGTCATCGCCTGATCCAGGCGATGCCGGCCTCGCATCATTGATCTCGGATGCGATCTCGACCTCCTCGGTCTCGCATGCGTCGAGCTCGTTGCCGCAGCTCCCGTTCATCACAATCCGAGAAGAAGCAATATAGTTTTCTCTACCAATTGTCTTCTCGATCCTTGATCCAAAGCACGCACTCGCTCACGTCCTCCGACCGTACAAGAAGAAGCTTTGTACAATACTAGAAGAGGAAGAGGAAGAACAAAGAGAGGGAGGCATAGGGTGTTTGGTGGGGGGTGCAAATGGGGACAGACAGAGGCGGTTTTAAAACTCATAGCACGCACCCATCCATCGTATTAAAATCACATAAAAGCTGTGTCGCTTGTGCTACACTTTTATCTACGAGGTGCTCTCCATGACTGCATCCGACGAAGGGAGACGGAGGGATGTGGGGGGCAAATAACTCCACCTAAACTTCCAATTATAATATTGTGGATAGCAGCCCGGGCCTTGCATTATTGAGGCGATGCGATCCGGCACATGTGCGAGCTTCACAATGATCTCACCTCCCCCTCTTAATTATCTCCTCGGCTTGCTTTCTTTATTATATTATCCTTTCCCACATTTTTAACTGCAGCATCTGTGTACAGTCTGCGCTTTGAATTGGCGAACTGGATGGTGCGGGATCCAGTGAATCCAATGCCCACCTAACTCGAGCTAAAACGATATCTACAAAAGTGTGGTTTAGCTTGCTTTCAACTACGCACGGGTATGAGAATGGCCATTTCTTGTAGGACGAACGAATCGCAGGGTTCAATTAGATCGAACAGCTTCAAGCAGCTGTTTGATTGTGATCAGGAGTGGCCACCCAGTAAGTCAATAGTTACGATCATTCGACACTTCTTATATCCGCGTTGGGATCGTCGTGCTGGTGTGGCGTGGCGTTTCCGACTTGCTCCATCGGCTACTTCCTCTCTTTTTGTCGTTGCCTTGGTTCTCGTTGGTTGACTCGCTGCAACTTGAGCTTCTATAGATTTCTCTTTCGTCTCGTCAAACTTCTAGTGCAACCGGCGGAAGATTCCTGTGTCCACACAGAGACCTTTGCTGCCCTCCGAAGTATGTCGACGTGGGATGGCGGAACGCCGCCGTAGCCGCATCTGTTTGACAAAAGGGAAAGCAGGTGGTGTTGTCATGTGGAAAGTCGTCGCGGGTAGGGAGAATTGGAAATGACGTCTGGTCGGCTGTACTCAACGAGGTTTGAATCGGATATCGCTGAGTTGTAGGATGAGACTTACTTCTCTTGTTTCTTACGAGGTAGCGTGCGGTGATGGATCGGAAGAAGAGGTCCAAACAATTCCGGTCCTCGGCGCAGCACGCCTAAAATGAATCGTACACGCAGATTTCTCGGAGTTTGTTCCCACCCGGGAGGAAGATGAGACAAGACGAGCGTGGGCGCTCGCAATCGGTTTAAAAGTCGCCATGCGACACGTTTTCCTTGTTGCGCCTCTAGCCTTAATTCCCCATTCCACTTTCCGGTGTGGAGCTCACCCCCTTGGAACTCGATCCAAAAGCACTTGGTTCAGAGATGTGAATTGCTACCGCCCTTGAAAAGCATTATTACAATGAATTAGAATGGAGATATCAGAGTGACAAATTTACAGCAATCTGGAATGGTCTTATATATGATGAATGCTACGGTTGATATCCGCAAAGGTTCTCAAAGCCCATGTACTCGTGCTTTTCAATCCTCTTTAGCATGTCTGAGACACCAACCCCGCCTGAAACCATTTCCATGGCAGTCAAAGTTTAGGCTCCTGCTCGAAACCTTTACTACAAGAAGTCACTCGCAATACTGACATCGTAGTAGCTGGTGGTGTTGGCTTACCTAACGAGAGTGCGCTGATAAAGATCATCGAGGCCAATATGAAGATGACGAGAGATGCCCTCCCTATCGCTACGATCCATCTTCCTACTACGACTTGTCCATTAAATGCAGCAACTGCTGCCACCAAACTAAAGTAGACAGCTGCCAAACGAACACCAATATTCGAAACGTTTAGCTTTACTAAATACAATTGTTTTCACTCGACTAATCGAGTGGCAGAGCATGAAGATGAGTTGTAGTACCATATGGGAGAGGGAAACGATTTAGAAGGTAGTACTCTACGACAGATATGGAGGACGAGAATGCCATGGCAAAGGTTGTTGTCGCACTGGAGACCTGCATGCATCATCACATCTCAATCATGAGAACCAATTCTTAAATCAATCATCCAGCTTGTGCTCTGTAGGTGGTGGAGATTGATTCTTCTTCGTGTTCTTATTTATCTGATTCCTTGGCAAGTCTCCACCGATTCAGTATTATGATATGGCCGATTCCATGAGCTTCCCGGAAGCAAGGGTTTGACTGCTACTCACCTGAGGAGGAAGTCCGAGTTCCAAGAAGAGCGGACCCAAGATAAAGCCTCCCCCAAGGCCAAGCAGGCCACCTGCTACTCCGGCGACGACGCCGCAGGAACAATAAATAAAGAGCTGAGCCACCCTCCACTTTGTCCCTTCCTCTCTTCCGGAAGAAATCTTCCTCCTCCCGCTGTATAAACTAACTGCTTCATACAGAGTCGCCGATCCAGCGATAGGAATCTGCAGATTGACACGCACGATGAATATTACTCGTTTCCTACCCATGATACTTGCAATCTCTATAGAGAGAGAGAGAGAGAGAGAGAGAGAGAGAGAGAGAACTTAATATGTCGAAAAAAAGGAGATAGATCATTATACCTGCAGTAAGTTCAAGAACCAGTACCGTGTCGAACAGGTAGCTGTGTAGTTCTGTAGACATTTTCGACCACAGTTCATTCATCACCTTGGTTCTTTTAGTCATGGAAGTCACTTATCTACAGTATTCACAGCAAACTGCTCACCTTTGTGACCTGCAACACAAGGAATGCCATCCAAACAAGCACAAGGAGACCAAGCTCCCTCCAGCACACATTTTGGAGAACTGGGACCTGCATTTTGGTGTCAGATAGTTGAGTATAACAGTTCTACATCCTAGCGAATGTATCTGCAGCTTCTACTGAAGTATTATTACCACTGGCTCTTGTGCTGTCTCTGCATCTTCTTGGTCAGAATTGCTTGGAGACAAAGGAATGTGCTTGTACTGTGTCGATCTACCTGAGTTAAACAAGAATCGCTGATATGAACATCTAAAAGGAAATTATAAGACGCTTTAATTTCCATCATCCTTACTGTTGGATCCAAGGCCTTTGGCAGCCTCCTGGAATTAGACAAGCAGCACATCACCCATCAACATCTATGCACGTACCATTGATCAGTATTAAGCCAAGAATAACGGTTACCTTCATAAGGGTTGTCTCTCTTCTCCGTGTGTCAACACCTTTCATGAAAGCCTTCATTGACGTCCCTACCATCATATGCCACAAAGTTGCAACAGAGAAAGATATTGTCTTGTAATCTTTAGTTTGACAGAATAGCTGTGATCCTAAAGACGGAGTAAAGATTACCTAAGAAGAGGATGATCAGGAGAAGCGTAACCATCCACTCAGGAATTATTACATTGAGAATAACACCTATACTGATTCCAAGCATGAGCATGGGTTGAATGAGCAAAGCTAAGTGGTAATCGATGAGCGGCGCATCTAAACTCGGATGCCGCAGCCTAAGGTTGTAGTAGACAGTGGAACATGCTGTGCCCACGATCATACCTGCGACCCAAGCAACATTAAAATCGGTGTCAATTCATGCAAATACCAGTTTCAGAGAACTCCTATGCTTCGGTAACTCATCGGAGAAGAAGAGAGAAACGAAGAGGAAACTAACATTTTGACAGTGCAGTTGATGATTTAGGATCAAAACCAATGATGAGGGTGAGCATGGGGACGAAGATGCCACCCCCACCAACACCCCCTACGCTGCCTAAAGCTGCTCCCAAGAATCCAATCACGGAGCCCACCGCAATTCTCCACTCAAATTTCATAGCCTACCAGGCCAAAGAATAAGTGAAGAAGCCACAAAAACGTAATCGTTTCTTCCGAAGCGAAGAAGATCCACAACAGATCGTGACGAGGAGGAGAAGATCATGCAGGAAGAAGTTACCGGCCAAACGTGAGAGTAAGATGATCCATCTTCCTGCTGCGAACGTTTCAAAGCCCTCTTCATCTCTCCCCTTGCAATCGTATTAATGTTCGGGTTCATAAGCTTAAGGCCTCGATCTGCCGAGGCCATCTGCGCCGTCGCCAAGAAGAAGCAGAGTACTGCAAACACCACGGCCGCGACCAACCTCGACAACCATTTCCCTTCCATCTCCCACCGGAACTAACTAAAGGTCCAACCTCTAGTGCTAAAAGTGCAACAATCTCAACTTCACCGCAGTGTAAGATCAAAACTCCTATCTAAAAAGGCAGAAAATTCTCCTGTAGCAAACGACGACTGAAGCTCTTCTTCGTCGATTGGAGATCAACAACGTAAAGACGGAAGAAGAAGACATGTCGACAGGCCATAACTCGTGATGAACAATACGAGAGCTTGGCCAATCGCGATTGCGAGGGATGTTGGAAGAAAAATGGGATGAACATATTTTAGTGGGAGATGTGATGAGATTAGACTTTATGCTAGTCATTGCTCATTTTATATCAGGACTTACCGAACGCATGCACTTGTATCACTAATCGTAAGTAAATAAACAAAAGATAAAAAATAAGTGACATGATAAGAATTTTCTTAATATAGTGATATCAGTCTTCAAAAATGTGTATATTCACATGTATAACCCTTGCAAACTTGCATTAGTTCTCTCAAAACACATCGTACTGCCATACCTGTGCTTCTATCTAAATTTTTATTTTTCCTGAGTGGAATAACCATGCCGATTGCACAAAGGTTAAACATGGATTTGTTGACTTATGGGGGTATATACGTACACAGCATATAAACCTTAAAAGAGAATATATATATATATATAAAGAGTTAAATTTCATATGGTATTAAATTATAAATAATCTGGAGGAATCAATTGATCCCATGCTAATCCTGAACCCCACCCACCACACGGGGAGTTGACTCGACAGACCACGCCCAAGTCGGTCGTCTTCTCCCTTATCAGGAAGGCTCTAGAACATCTCCTCCTACCTGCATTGCATCCCTTCGCCCCGCCGGTCTTGCCTCGCTTCGCTTCCTTTCCCTTTCTCTCTCCCTCTCTCCTTCTAACTATCTGCCCATCTACCCTTTGCCTTTTGCGGTTTTCGTCCCTCTCGCTTCTATGGCCTCGGATCTGGCACGGAGCGCGAAGGAGGCCTTCGTCGACGATGACTTTGAGCTCGCCGTTGATCTCAACACCCGGGCGCTGGAGTTGGACCCCGCCAACGCCGATCTCTACGCCGATCGGGCCCAGGCCAACATCAAGCTCGACAACTTCACCGGTAACTGTCTGCTCCTCCGTCCCTTCATTGCCTTGGTACTTGATCTTGGAGAACATTTGAGGTCCCCCTTGAATTCGCGGTACCCGAGCTAATCCTGAATCCTCTTGACTGACCCGTGTGGATCTGAATTGTTGGATGCCTTCTCCTTCGAAAATGTGCCCTCCCGTCGTCAATCTTAGAGAACGTTTTAGCTGCCTCCTTGTGATTGGGTGACTGTTGGCTCGTGTATTGATAGATGCCTTTTTCTTTAAGTCTTAAGTGTGCCGTTTCCTCTTCTTCAGTCAATAAAGGTTTGACTAGGAATTTGTATTGTGCTGTGCTTATTGTCAATCTGCTACTGTTCAGCTTCATGAAGCCATATGGTGTTCAACTGCTTTTTGGCTGCTAACGTCATAAGACGTTTTTCATGTCTGATACATTTAGTTTGTATCAAAAAGCTGCATATTATGCACTAAGAGTCGGATAATGCCAACTTTTTCCAGAGGCTGTGGCTGATGCTAATAAAGCAATTGAGTTGGCTCCTACAATGTCTAAAGCTTACTTGAGGAAAGGGTGAGTTCATAGCACGGTAACCCGCCAGAGTCCCATTTTCTTTTACTTTTTGCATAGAAGCTCTCTAGTCTTCACAACTTGCATGAGTCATTTAACATTTTTTATTGGTCCCTCGCAAATTGAACATCTTGTTTGGACAAAAAATCAACTAATGGGTCAAGAAAATGGCTGATGAAAACTAAATGAACTCAAGTTCTGTTTAGTGGATTTGTTCCTTATTAATTTTACATATGTGACATATTTTCATATATGTTCTAAATCTTATATTTTTTAATAAAATTTCACTATTTTCTGTTTAAGATTTTATTCTCTGCCTTGTGCTTGCTTGATCCTGCTGATATTGATACCAACTGAAATTTTTCCAAAGGGCTGATCTCGACCCCAAATTCTTTTTCTAACCATCCTTGAAACCAATGAATATCTTTCTGACTAGAAGTTAAGCAAAAAACTGAATCCCAAGATATGAGCAATGTAGAAGACAACCTCTAAAGAGAAACTGAAACATAACCAAGTACATAGATGGATGCAAGTAAATAGGAAAGATTGTACCTATAGTTTGTTATCTTTTGGTAACCAGGTGAGGAGAATATGTTTGAGAAAAACAATAGAAAACCAACAAAGTTTGAAAGTGGCAGCCCTAGACAAGGAAAAGATAAATTAAGTCTTTAGCTTAAGCTCATGAGTTGATCATCATTATATAAGACTACAATAGTAATGGATCCCTTTGACTTTCATAGTTCTGAAGAGAAGCCAAGATAAGTACTGAATAATTCCTTTTTATATTTTGGTAGCTTTTTGCACTCCTTGTTAATGGACTTTGGAAATGAACTTATTATGTATTGATAACTGTCCTGTCAACTTTGTTGAGCCTGAATCATTGACCCAAAATATTTAAACTGAAGATGCTGATTTTCTACTCATCTAGCTCTTATAAATCCATTTAAGTCTTCTCCCACTTCTAGTGAAACTAAATCGGATGTTATAGATCCTTTTTTTTTTTGGACAAAAAATATTCTCTTGTAGAACTATTACTATAAAATATTGAAAATGATGATGTGGAAAAACAAAACATGCAGAAAATGTTGATCGAGAGTTTTAACTATGTATGGAATGCTTCAAGATGGCATGTATTCCAAATTTGCTGTTAAAACATTAATGAAAATGACTCTGATGAGAGGCAATAGCAAACCTTCTCTTTAATTAACTAGAGTACCAAGACCCAACAAAGAAGTGAGGCACCCAACTCAGGAGGGAGGTGGTAGCAGCTTCTTCTTTGGTGATGCACTTCAATTATGTAACTAAGAGCTGAAAAGGTGTAAAAAGACTCATTTAGTTTTTAGACATGATCGTTTTCACCAACTCATGCTGTGGAAATTTCTTTGTAATAGAGGGTAGTGCTAAGGGGCCATTTTATTATTTGGGGTAGGGTGCATGAAAATCAGTTCCTTCGATTGAATTCATTCTATTTATAAAGTTGTTGTTTAGAGCAGATGAAAAATTAGACTTTCTCTATTTACAAAGATTGGTCATTAACTGTATGTCTTTATTACACATTTCTTTTAGTTTTTGTTAATATAATGATGGAAGCACCAGGTATAAAATGACCAGGCTAATCCTTGTTGATTTGCTTTTACAATTTACATCTCTTATCTATCTAAAACAAAAGACATTTGTGTTCCTTTCTATTTATGTTTGTCATCCATTATGTTGATTGATTCACTTCTGCAAATATGGTGATGACATTCTTTGTAAAACATTTGCACTACATTTGCATCTGTTTGAAGGGTTGTTGTGATTGCTCTTTTAATCAAATTAATGTGTATTAACAGTACTGCCTGTATCAAGCTTGAAGAATATCAAACTGCAAAAGCAGCTCTTGAAGCAGGCTTCTCTTTGGCACCCACAGATTCAAGATTCACTAGACTGATTAAGGAATGTGATGAACATATTGCTGGTACTTTGTAGTCCTAACTATCAGACTTTATTTTCTTTGGTAAAGCAGGAAATTTCCCGTTCTGCCTTTTGTGTGAAGGTTAGCATTCTTTGTGCTGAGTCATTATCGTTGCACAAAATGGAAGACATCTTAGACTGTTATGCTAGTAATCCACTGAATAGTTTGGATATTATCCTCTGTTTTGTTGATTTATCAGAATGGTTTTGATGTGCTCAATGATTGAGTCATCATAGACTTCTGCTCTCTTTAATTATCCAGCACCACACAAAGAGGTCTGGTGTGCATGCTTCTTGTTTGCAGCCCAGTTGCCTGTTTTTTCAGTGTATATAATGTTTGCATCTTACTTCATAGTAATTACCAATTATTCAGAATCAGCTTCATGATTTTGTATCTGTGGTTGTTGGTTCTTGTTCTTGGAAATTTTGTCTCCAGACTGAGACTTTGACTCTTAATTGCGTTGAACTTTGTTGGAGTTTCCAGACTGCTTTATTTTGTAGGAAGATCCTATTATATCACTTATCAGAGATTTGAAAATGTTACTTGGAACCATGTTTATTGATCAATTAATTTGATGTTTAAAAGAGATAGGTTGTGCTAATTTGGCCATCACAGATGATAGGCATTTTCTGTACTGCAAGTGTTGGTTTATGCAGTTCATGGAGATAAAGGATAGTCCAATAAAATAAATGTACCTTGCTAGAACTATGCATGATACACCAACTGCTTTGACTAGGTCATCAAATTGATGCCTCTTTCACTTGAGAACATGGGCTGTCGTATTACAACATTATTAGTCTCTGCCTTCAAGAAGAATATATTATGCATTTAGTTATCTGGGTATTTCGTAAATAATTTTTTGATTCTTTATGTCTCTATATGCATAAGATGGCCTAATAGCTACAGTATACTTTGTTCTGCAGAGGAGATTAATTGTCTGCCAAAACAAGTTGCCCATGCTGCATCACCAATTGCAGTCGTTTCTTCTCATGATGGCAGTATTGGGTCTCCTAAGGAATCTGTGCCTATTCATGACGCATCCTGCCATCAGTCAGTCAAAGTGTCTAGCAAGCCAAAATATAGGTACTTCTTGAAAATAGAAGAGTATGACTGTGAGGTTCTTTTTGTTTTTCTGTTGTCATGTCATGTCTGATTGTCCTGATCATGTGCATTGTTCAATAGAATTGGATCACGAGTCATAGTTTTCTTATAAGTTGTAACTAATGATTGCATGTTTAGAAATCATGTATTGTGCCTTAACAATTACTATTTGAAAATTACTCTTGTTTGACATGCAAAGCTATTTGTGGAAGTTCCAGGATGATTCCATATTTTGGGGTGAACCACAAACTGTATGAACTTGCTTTGGTCCTATCTTTTTGGGACTTAAAGACAACAAGCCTCTGGCTGATAGATATCTGGAATGTTGACTTAGTTCAGAGAGTATTGACTATTCTCTTTTCATTAGTCATCAGTAAGAAACAATCTCCACTGAGTCAGTTTGGTACTGGAAATGTCTATTGAGCTATAGAGGATTACATGTTAAATTGATTTAGGGTGATTAATTTTTGGGTTGATGAAATTCTAGAGAAGCTAAGACCATGTATTAGTTTTATTACATTTAGGGTTCTTTGAAGCTCTGTTAAGATTAGAAATTTTTTTAATTCATTGGAACTTTATGATAGAACCCCAGAGGAATTCTATGTAGATTGATCTTTGAGGGAGATCACACTTTGGAACGCTATAGGGGTTCCACCCTCCTAGAAGTTGGCCAAATGGCTGCAATTGTAAATAGATCTTATTCTCAAAGAGATGGAGGCTACATGCTTATATAGGACTCCAAACCCTAGCCCTAGGGGTTGCTTCCTAAGTGAGTTACCCCTTTTGCCCTCAACCCTAACCAACCAGCCCTGTAAAAGGGGGCAGCGGCTAGGAAGCCCAAAGGCCCAAATATAAACCCTAGCCACTCTTCTTTATAGGATTGAGGTGGCTAGGTGGGGTTTATTACAATTTCACAGGGCTTTATTAGCTGTTTCTTGGTTGAGTAGGACCAAACCTTGCTAGAGTCCTATCAAGCTCGCCCTCTCTAAATCAGCCTTGTCCTCAAGGCTGAGGTTCCATGACCTCAGGGAACCGAGTCTTCAGCTCCTCATATGATTCCCATGTAACGA
Source organism: Musa itinerans (assembly GCA_001649415.1). Classification (NCBI taxonomy): domain Eukaryota; kingdom Viridiplantae; phylum Streptophyta; class Magnoliopsida; order Zingiberales; family Musaceae; genus Musa; species Musa itinerans. The sequence continues at coordinate 35,845 of LVTN01001367.1, forward strand.
CTTCAAGTAGTAAATTATTCCAATGCACTAGTACATCAATAGAGGGACGTCGGCGACGCATCACGATTCTGCGATCGAGGATGGCTTGTGGTTGGGCTTGAATATCTCCATCATTAGTGGTGTTGGGCAGTTGGATCTGGGGTGACTCGTGTTCTCCCAACTTGGGCTTTAAGCATAACACGTGGAAGACAAGATGGATTTTGACATCCTCAAGCAATTGAAGTCTGTACGCCACGGCTCCAATACGCTCTGTGATATGATAGGGCCCATAAAAACGAGGGGATAGCTTCATGAAGGCTCGTGTGTTGATGGAGAGTTGCTTGTATGGTTGTAGGCAAAGATAAACCCAATCTCCTACTGAAAATTCTCTTTCGTTTCGTTGCGTATCGGCTTGCTGCTTCATTCTGGCTTGAGCGGAAGAGAGATTATCCTTTCGCAGCTGTAGGAGTTTGTCCCTGTCAATTAAATCTTGGTCGACCTGATCTACCTTGGCCGAGCCAATTACATACTTTAGAATCACAGGGGTCGACCGACCATATAGTGCTTCATATGAGGTACATTTTGTAGATGAATGATATGTAGTATTATACCACAATTCGGCTCAGGGAAGCCATTTCGCCCACTCCTTTGGTCGGCCACTAGCAAAACACCGAAAGTACGTCTCTAAACACCTGTTCACCACCTCTGTTTGGCCGTCAGTTTGTGGATGATATGTTGTGCTCATCTTGAGTTTGGTGCCCTGTAACTGAAATAACTCGGTCCAAAATTTACTAGTGAAGATCCTGTTACGATCACTTACAATGGACCTTGGCATCCCATGCAGTTTAATAATATTTTCTATGAAAATCTGAGCAATACTAGCAACAGTGTAGGGATTTCGCACAGCACAAAAATGAGCATATTTCGTAAGTCAATCAACCACCACGAGGATTGTGCTTTTACCTTTGGAAGGTGACAGCCCTTCGATGAAGTCCATGGAGATGTCAGTCCACACCGAGTCCGGTATGGGTAGTGGTTGTAGCTTCCCTGGACTCGTCACTGTTTCACCCTTTTGCTGTTGACATATATCATATTGTGCCACATATTCAGAAATAATTTTTTTCATCCCTCTCCAATAAAAATTTTGCTTCATTCTTTTATAGGTTCTCAGAAATCCGGAGTGCCTTGCTGACGGCATGGAGTGCATTTCGTGTAGGATGATTTTGATATAAGGGGAGTTGGGTATAAGCATAATGCGACCTTTGTAGTGTAGATCCCTCGAATTCCAAGTGTAGTGGGCTATTGTGCTTGGATCCTCCAATTTTTTTATGATGATGCTGATCTCTGGATACTTTTTCCATTCCTCCCTAATGTCCTTAAGGAAGCCGATAGTAGGAAGGAAGATGGCTGAAATTTTAGCTTGCTCAGGTAGCCGTGAGAGTGCATCTGCAATAACGTTTTCTTTCCCTTTTTTGTAAATAATTTCATAATCAAATCCCAGAAGTTTGATTACTTATTTTTGCTGCTCAGGGGATGATATCTTCTGCTCAAAAAAGTACTCGAGGCTTACATAGTCGGTTTTAATTTGAAATCGTCGGTCGATCAGGTGGGGTTTCCACCTCGTTACTGCGTGCACAATGACGAGCATCTCCTTATCATGTATTGACATTTTCTGATGGGAGGGAGACAACGCCTTGCTGGTGTATGCGAGTGGTCGACCATCTTGTATGAGAACGGCTCCAATTCCGACTCCAGATGCGTCGGCCTCAATGATGAAGGGTCGGTTGAAATTTGGTAGCGCTAGCACCGGAGTCGTCATCATGGCTGCCTTAAGTTTGTTGAAGGCAGCGGAGGCTTTGCCCGACCATTGGAAGGCGTCTTTTTTCAGTAGAGAAGTGAGGGGTGCATTGATCTTCCCATATTTCTTCATAAATTTTTGATAGTAGCCTATAGTCCAAGGAACCTGCGCAGTAATTTCACGTTTGTAGGTTTCGGCCAGCCCCGCATTGCTTCAATTTTTGTTGGGTCTACTGCCACTCCTTTTGATATGTGTGCCCAAGGTACTCTATTTTTTGCTGGAGAAAGTTACACTTTGGCTGCTTAACAAAAAGGGTATTCTCCCGACGGATCGTCAAAACAACCCGTAAATGCTGAAAGTGAGTCTCAAGAGAAGGGCTGTAAATGAGAATATTATTGAAAAATACCAGCACAAATTTGCGAAGAAAGCTCTGAAAAATATCGTTCAACAGACTTTGGAAGGTTGAATGAGCATTAGTGAGTCCAAAAGGTATTACCAAGAATTCATAATGTCCATTATATGTGCGGAATGCAGTTTTTTGAATTCATCTTCACATACCCGAATTTGGTGGTAACCGGATCGGAGGTCCAACTTCGTGAAAACTCGAGCTCCTTTTAACTCATCAAGAAGTTCATCCACCACTGGTATTGGGTACTTGTCCTTGACGGTGATGCCATTTAAAGCTCGGTAGTTGATGCATATCCGCCAAGTTCTATCCTTTTTGCGTACAAGTAGCACTGGTGAGGAATAGGGGCTGCAACTTGGCCGAATCACCCTTGTTTCAAGCATCTCCTTTACAATCTTTTCAATTTCATCCTTCTAGAGGTGAGGATAACAGTATGGCCGAGTGTTCGTTGGTGGCTTGCTCGGAAGGATTGGAATCCGATGGTCATGTTGCTGAGTAAGAGGAAGACCGCACGGCTCAACAAAAATGTCGGCAAATTCAGCAACCAATTGGGCAAGATTTTGATCTTCAATTTCTATTTTCTTCCCTTCTGGTTGTTGCTGGAGATGCATCAAAAAGCCACCATTTACCTTGTGCAAAACTTTCTCCATTCATTGGGTCGAAACGGTGGTTACATTGCTTCCGCGCTTCCCGTGTAGGATGATCTATTTGCCTTTGCTGTAGAATTTCATAATTAATTTATAAAAGTTCAAAGAGACATCACCTAGCATAATCAGCCATTCTATGCCAAGCACGACCTCATAGTCATCAATTGGTAGGAGGAAGAAGTCGGTGATAATTTCTTGGTCTTGTAGTAATAGTTTCACCTGCGAGTATCTTTGGTCGCACTTTAGGATTCTGCCGTCGGCGACCTTTACGTCGAACTTGCTGCAACCTTCGATGTGGAGCGCCATTTGAGCAGCAACCTTACCGTTTAGGAAGTTATTAGTGCTGCCCGTGTCGATGAGAACAGTGATCGGTTGTTGTTTGAGAAGGCCTCCAACTTTCATCGTTTGCGGGTTTGAGTAGCCGGCTAGTGCATGTGGAGCGCCATTTGAGCAGCAACCTTACCGTTTAGGAAGTTATTAGTGCTGCCCGTGTCGATGAGAACAGTGATCGGTTGTTGTTTGAGAAGGCCTCCAACTTTCATCGTTTGCGGGTTTGAGTAGTCGGCTAGCGCGTGTACCATAAAGTTGGTCGGTTGTGGCTCTTCTTCCGCATCTTCTTCTTCATGTTCAAGGCTCTTTTCTGGATGTTCAATGACCTCTTCTTCTACTGGTTCAATTACAAGAAGTCTACTTTTTTTATAGCGATGCTCGCGGCTCTACGGCTCGTCACAATGCCAACATAACCCCTTTGCAGATCGCTTCCGAAGATCTTCTCTTGTCAACCTTTTTGGTGCAGGGGCTTGGTTGATAGTAGTGGGGGCTGAGTGCTTCGGTATTGCTGGTCGGGGAGCGACTGTAGTCCTCCGGGCTTCATGGTTTAATCGCTCCTCTTGAAGTCGTGCAAAAGAGATGGCTGCCATAAGCGTGTACGGTTGTTGCTCTTTAACTTCTCCTCGGATCTCCGGCTTTAAGCCCTCAATAAAGGTCCCTAATAGCTGTTTTTTAGATCAATCACAAGTTTAATTAGATAACCTTTTAAACCTGGTTTAGTACTCCTGAATAGTGGAGGTTTGTTGGATCTTTGCTAGTTGTCCGTTAATGTTCTCGTAATCGGTTGGTCCGTTGCGGATCAGTAGTCCTTTGAATTGTCGCCATGAGAGGACTCCATGAGTGTGTTCAAACCAATTAAACCACTGTATGGCATCCCCTTCAAGATGTATAGCTGCAATTTCCACCATAGATGCATCTGCGGTTTTGTGGTATCGAAAATATCGCTTTGCGCACGAGATCCAACCAATCGGGTCTCCTTCCCATCTAGGGAAGTCCACCCTTATGCGTGGATAGTAGGGATTAGTCATAGAGCCTCCCCTCTCTTGGAAGTCATCTCTTCGGGTTTGATGTGATTAGTCAGAGCTTTCTCCTTGATGTGATTTCTTCGGGCTTGGTGGTCGGGCCCAAACTGAATTCGGTAAAGAGAGTCTGAATCTTATCTTCCATGCGCGTCTCGAAGGCTTCGAATTTAGCATTGATTGCCTCCTTAGATGTCATAGTATATGCCTCCAAATTTGTAATGTTAAGATCTCTCTTTTGTTGTTGGGTTAAAGGCATGTATTGGTTGAGAAAAGTGGTGGTCCAAAGGGTTGGTAAATTGGTGGATGTAGGCTGCGGTTTAGGCTTGTTTTGTGGCTGTTTTTGGTGCGGTTTGTGGGTGTGGTTTAGTGGAGTTTTAGGGTTGTGATGGTAGTGGATGAAGGTTAGGGAAAAGTTTTAGTTTTGTGGTAGATGGCAGCAAAGGTTTGATAGAAATCGATGGAAGTTGCTGCAGATAGGTGTTGTCTTGTAAGAGCAGAATTGTTGTCGAAGAAACATCGATTTCTTGATGAAATTTTCAGCAAAAATCGAGAGATTTGAGGAGGAAATTTTACAGCAAAATCTCGGTTTAGATAACAGCAATGATGACCAATTTAATCAAGAAAATTTCGTCAGTATAACAGCAAGGAAATTGGTGCAAGTTGCGATAGCAGAATTCTCGTCGAAAAATTCCAACAGTTTACGATGAAAATTTGCATCAACACAAGAACGTTTTTAGAGATGAATTTCTTAATAGATCAATCTTAGATGGAAGCCAAGATATACTATAAAGCGTATAAGAAATTTCGTTAAAAAAGGATAGCAAATAAATTGGTTAAAGGCAACAATATGCGGCTGAAATTTTCTGCAGCAATCCTTCGTTCGCAAAGATGATAACTTTTACGACGAAAGGAGTTCGCAGCACGGGATAGATAAAAATACTTCTTTTTGGTATTTTGAATGGAAAATTGCAGCAGCAAAATGTATTGGTGATAGGAGAATACCAGATCTCTGATACAATTGGAGGTGATGACAGTAGATTGATTTGATCTACGGCTGAAGATGATGGTGGAGATGGTGACGTCAAGAGCAATTGTGGGAATTGCTTGGCTGGTGGTGGGCGGGAGGGATGGTAGCAAAAGCAACAAGATCGCTGCTCTGATACTAGATGATAGAACCCTAGAGGAATTCTATGTAGATTGATCTTTGAGGGAGATCACTCCTTGGAACGCTATAAGGGTTCCACCCTCCTAGAAGTTGGCCAAATGGCTGCATTGTAGATAGGTCTTATTCTCAAAGAGATGGAGGCTACATGCTTATATAGGGCTCCAAACCCTAGCCCTAGGGGCTGCTTCCTAAGGGAGATCTTATTAGTTGCTTCTTGGTTGAGTAGGACCCAATCTTGCTAGAGTCCTATCACTTTAACATATAATAATGTAATACATCTTCCTTGTCTTTTATGTTTTCCATTTTCATGTTAAAGTTTCTCTTTAGTTGGGCCTTTGTGTTCGTTCTTGTTCCTCTCAAGTCTGTACGAGCAGCATGTAGATTGTTTCAAAAGATGCATAGCCATCATTTGAGTAGCATATGTTAAATTGTGATATGGCATTTAATTTGCTTGTGAGCCTCTAAGAAGTCAAATGCCATTCTCCCTTCCCTTTTTCTAGTTTAATTTACCTTTGATTAGCTCTACCTTTTTATGTTGCTAACATTCAGAACTTAGCAGTATAGGACTTGGGTAGCTGGAGCAATGTATTACCTGGGTAATATCCATGAGCCTCATACGTATATCTCATATGTTTATTTTGTACATAACATGTGCATGTGCGCATATCTTAATATTTACTGTTACGATCTCCGTCTTGCCAGCAACCCTTTTCTATATTGAAGTCTGATAATTTATTTGTGCTCTGATGCAGACACGACCACTACAATACTCCTACAGAGGTAGTACTGACCATTTTTGCAAAGGACATCCCAGAAAAATATGTGAACATCGACTTTGGTGAACAGATAGTATGTTTCGTATTTAGCTTTATTTATTTTAGTTTGTCTGATTTTGCAAACTTGATCCTCCACATAATTTTGACCCACCTGTTACATTCATATAGATAAGTGTCACAATTGATATCCCTGGAGAAGATACTTTCCTCTTTCAACATCGTCTATTTGCCAAGGTAATTTTCCAAGCTAGCACTTCTAAATGTGCATTTAATTGTTGTATCCTGACATCAAGGATGTACCTGTGTGCTTTTCGAAACTCAACATGCATCCATTGTTTGTTGCAGTTTGGTGCTTTTCCAAAGGATTCATTGCTTCATGAATAGTTTTTTATTCGGCTCCTACTGATTGAGTTCTTTTGTACAAAAATCCATCTGATTTGATTTTTCTCTAACGACCATTCTGCATGCCTTCGGACGCACAAAAGTTCCTTTCCTAATAAGGGAAAACTTAGTTGCATCTGCATAGCTGGAGCTGGAGTTGTCTGCAAACATTGCTGTACGGTAGTTTCTTAGTCGGCAAAAAGTATATAACTAAAATTCAAGTTTTGCTTTTTTTTATTAATTATTTATACTCTTTCTCCAAGTAATATGACATATGACTTCTCAGTAGATGAGATTAAAGAAATATAATTTGAGGGCTTCAAGTGGTATGACATGTCTCTTATGAAGCATATGCATTTTTATTTATTTGGCTGTTTGAGGCTCTTTTGTTCCTTGCTTTTATGTTTCTTTTATTTTGTGCTGGAACCTATTTTTTGTTTGACATTCTAGAGTATCTTAAAAGTTTGCACAAAATTCCTTCTCTTTTTTTCTTCCACTGTTTGGTAATTCCTTTAGCATGCTTCTGAGTGGTGAGGAAATGCAATTTTAATCAGTGTTCGAATAGTGTATCTGATGGTAACTTATCATCCTTTATGATGTCTTGTCACTAATTCTACATTTTTCTTTCGGCACTGACTCAATATCAGATTGTACCAGAAAAATGCAAATATGAAATTTTTTCTTCGAAAATCGAAATCCGTCTCTTTAAAGCTGAAGCCATCACTTGGACATCACTGGAATTCAGTAAAGACAAAAAAGTTGTGCAGAAGGTGAATGTGTCAGGTAGTTAAAGTTCTTTTTCTTTTCTGTTTTGCAGTGCATATATTTTTTTCGTTATCTGAGTACTGATATGTCATCAAATATTGTATATCTAGTGCTAAAGTTGTTTGTCTTGTGTTCGGATTTGGATGCGTATCTCTAATTAATACAGCAGTCATTTCTTTGTGCTTATGTACTTACATTCTTTGGTCTTTTGTTTATTTCTTTCCACTTATTGTTTGTGTTATCATTGCATTTGACTGATGTGGTTGTTGCTTGTAACGCATTCAGATCGACCATGCTTCACTTCCTAAAAAGTTCTACTATGAAGGCATGTGGCATAGAAACTGATCGACATATTCAAGAGCATTAGACCAACAGAAAACTTTTTGACCAGATACGGTCATGTATTGCTTTGATACGACCAGACCTCTGAAAGCAATATGTTAGTTTTAATATAACTATGAAAGGAAGTTTTAGGATGTGTTTGCTAAAATTACTGACATTTCTACAGTAGATTAAGATGACAAGAAAATTCATTTACAAGTTGATTGATGACTTTCGATTCTGTATTACTTTTTCCTTTTAAAGTCTGGTTGTTTCTTTTTTCAAATTTTGTCATCTGAATTGCTGTTTGTTATGACTTTTGCTTTATCTTCCTTTTCTAAAGTGCAGCGGAATGGAAACCTAGAATGCACAGCTATCTCAATCTGCAGTTGATTTGATATGCAGGATTTGCAGATGTAAAATCTGAAAGGCCTTCTTACCCATCCTCGAAAACCAAAATTGATTGGGATAAGCTGGAATCTGAAGTGAAAAGAGAGGTTATCAATATCTTCTATTTGTCTGTGTTAGAAAGTTTATTCTTGTGACGCCAGTTGCCATTTCATCTCATCCCTTTCAGGAGAAAGAGGAGAAGCTAGATGGTGATGCAGCTCTGAATAAGCTGTTCTGTGACATATACCAGGGTGGTGATGAAGATATGAGGCGAGCAATGATGAAGTCCTTTGTAAGATCATAGTTTCCTTATCCTCAGTAGTAACTTTGTGAATGATCAGGATCTTTACTTTTAAATTTGTCAAGAACTACCAAATATAGAGCCAACATCACCAGGATCAATTTTGTGTTAAGCTAGTCCCTCGAGGAGAGAGATCCATTTTGTTCATAGGGAAAAAATCTGCTGCACTATCAGTTGTGTTATTCGTGAAACAAGTGGCTAGGCGGAGAGGTGGTTGCATCAGTTTAATTCCCGGACATGATTTCCTTATATACGTTTATAATTTGATGTAGGTGGAATCCAATGGAACCGAGCTGTCAACAAACTGGAAGGATGTTGGCTCAAGGAAAGTAGAGGGAACTCCGCCGGATGGTATGGAAATGAAAAAATAGGAGTACTGATTCCATCGAAGTCGTGTAGCAATTCAACTTGTATAATGTAACAATGAGTGCAGTGTGCAGAAAATTTTGTCGTCATCTATCTTATATGAACAATCGACCAAACGCGCGTTTGTTCTGTAGTTTTGCTACCTCCGATTAATGACAATATGATAGTGCAAGTGTGTTAGTATTATTGGATTATCTCATTTAGGTCATGATTTGGTGTTGTCACACCGGAATATCGTTTGATACATACAAAGATCATCAAAATGGTCCGCGACACGAAGGCCGTGTATTACCTACCAATGCATCGCTTTCTCCGCTGGATCCGAAGTCTACGCACATATCCCCAAAGGGATCATTGGCGTTCATTCAACCAAGCGTAAGGACTGCGGTTCTTGACCTCTAACTTAACTCGGTCAAGTCGTCCTCTTGCTTCGATTCCACTGGACGTCTAAAACCGGTCACGGAAGTAAGCAGTGTATCAGTCGACAGGCTTACGTGATCGTCATCAGTGGCATCCGCACATCGTTAGCTTTGGAATCGGTCAGATTCCAAAGAAGAATCACTCGTTTATGCATTCGTTTGTTCATAGACGGCAAGATTTTATATGTTGGACGAAATGCTTCGCCGTGTCGCATATGACTCCAAAGTCAACTCAACAGTGGAGCGTGGCCCGTCCGGCAACAAGACAGGACTTCCAGCTGCTGCAACGCCCTCTTCATATATTGCCTTCTAAGAAGAAAGCGGTAACGGGAAAGGCTGACTCATCTTTTCTGCCTCCACCGGCGGTCAAACCAAATCATGGCTGGGAAGAGAGAAGAGGAGCAGGTGAAGCCGATCATGTTGCACTCGCCGTCCATCGTCCCTGTCGGCGACGACGAGGAGGCCGCCTCCAGGTGGCGCTCGATCCAGTACCTCCACAAGCGGCGGTGCGCCCTGTGCTGCTGCGGCTGCTGCGGCGCCACCGTCGTGATCCTCGGCATCACCATCCTCATCCTCTCCCTCACCGTGTTCAAGGTCAAGGATCCCACTCTCACCATGAACTCCCTCACCCTCGACACCTTCCGAGTCCAGCCGGGCACGCTCGACAACCTGGTGCTGTTCAACGCCACGCTCGTCGCCGACATCTCGATCAAGAACCCCAACGTGGCGTCCTTCCGGTTCGACAACAGCACCACGGACTTCTACTACGCGGGGGAGACGGTGGGGGTGGCGTACGCGCCCCAGGGGAAGGTGTCGGCCCACCGGACGGCGCGGATGAACGTGACGGTGGACGTGCTCACCGACAGAGTGGTGAAGCAGATGAACATCACCACGGAGGCGTGGGCCGCCGGCACCGAGCTGAACCTGACGAGCTTCACGGACATCAAGGGGAGGGTGAACGTGCTGGGCGTGTACAAGCGCGACATCGAAGTGATGTTGAACTGCAGCATGACCTTGGAGTTGTCGACGACGTTCCATGGATTCAAGAACACGGATTGCTCCGCCAACGTCAGCTGAAGATTAATCGTTGCATCTCTTGTCCAGGGATTGGGTAGCGCTTCATTGTTACTGGTAATCAATGTTCCAGCTGGGAAGCAATGCATGGTAGATAAAGAGTTAGAATATGGTGTGTGCATCATATCATGGAAGAGATTATTTGTTGTTTACGAAAGGCAATCTGAAGAATTATGTCTGTCCGAAAGGAGAGAGCAGCTCAACGATTTTGACTTTTGGGGTTATCCATTCGTGGACGCTGCCAAAGCAGTAGCTTGGCGAAGAAACTTTGAACACAAAGACCAATCACCACCGCAAGGAAGACACACGAGTTTTTCTTCCTACCTCAACGTCTTCACCACTAAAGCTATTTGACAATCCAACACAAGGAACACTCTATATGGTATTTAATTTATTCAGAGTGAGAGGAGGACGATCCCTCCTCCATGCAACCCATAGTGTCTTCTCTCCCATTTCATCAAACACTCGGTGTGCTGAATCCAGAATAGCAACCCTACCACGAATCTTTTGGCACACCGCCCGTGAACCATCCATCGCAAAGCCAGAGTTCACTCTCAGCTGGCGTCGTCCAAGAAACCATGGAACTCGATGAAGTCGGACGAGGTCAAACAAATGCGGTGTGATGACAAGCTATCACACCATCCGGACTACAACGCAGGGAGAATCTGATGCTGTCTTACCTGACAAAAGAAGCACAGCATCACGCGAGCACTCCAAAAGGCGAGCATCGGATTCGCTGCTAACCGCTGACCACGCAATTAATTAAAGCATGAATACTCCCTCCCTCTCTCTCTCTCTCTCTCTCGCCTGCTGCTTCCCCCCACATCCGCACCTCTTTGTCGCTGCTTTTAGTCTGCCTCTCTCTCTCTCTCTCCTTTGGACGGGATGCGATGGAAGGTGGGGATGCCACTATGAACAAACATACCGTGGTGGGTCTTCTGCTTCCTGCATGCATGCTCATATGGGCCTGCAAATATTTCCATCAGTGTTCCAAAATTGAAACTTGGATTACCATTTGATGATTAAAGCAAATATATTTATATTCAAATAAGCATTCGCACTCTTTAAAAACTCTTTATTAAGATATATTTTTGTCTTAATCTATTCAAAAACCATGTAACTAGAATTGGATTAATACCATATTAATCTGATTGAATAATTGCTCCAAATCAATTGCGTATCGATAAAAAAATTAATATTAATGATGGTTGCTAAAGAGGGATATTTTGATCCCCACAGCGCTTTAATTTTAAAAAAAATAGTACCTAAAAATCTGAAGATTTCTTTTCATAAAATGTTCTTAGGAAAAAAAAAAAAGGTAAATCCGCAGAAAAAACCCTTCTTTTTTGGGTTTTCCCGGACAATGCCTCGTATTTCTAAAATTCTCTAAAAACATTTATTTTCTTTCCTTCTCCTATAGATTGAAAATCGATCTATTTATAATATTTTAATAATACTTAAAAATAATGTAACAGTTTAACATAATACTTAAAAATAATGTTTCTTATATTATTAAAAACAATACAATATCATATAAAATATTGTGTCTAGATTGATTCATACTTTTATAAAAATATTATTAAAAATAACACTATAATATTTTTCTGTATTGATCTATAAGAAAAAAAAGATAAATAACCAGAGCTATTTCAGATTAAAAAAATAACGGTGATAGAAAATTCGTACTTTAGGTTAAAAAGAAAAATCTGAAAAAGAGACTGTTTTTTGGGGGAAAAACTGATGGATGGACGCTAATGTTTTGTCCGCCTCTACCCCTTCGCCGGAAGAGAAAAAGCCAGCAATTTCGTGTTGTACTATGGCGTCACCTGTGTTCTTCCTCCACTCCCAACGGAGAAAGAAAGAGAGAGAGAGAGAGAGAGAGAGAGAGAGAGACCAAAAAGAAATCAGATAAAAGAAAAAGACTGCGGCCGCGTTATAAAAATACTGAAACTAAGGCACGGTCTTCCACTCACAAGACTCGTTCAGATCTTTGTCCTCCAAAACCTTTGTCTTCTTCCTCGTCTTCATCGTCCGTCGACACCTCCGCGTCTTTGATTTCTTTTCACCAAACAAACAGTCCACTCCACCCACACTGATATACGATTTGTCACTGCATGTCATCACACAAACAGGCAGATGCAACTATATATATATATATATATATATATATGGCAGAAGAGATGACTTCACAAAAGCTAGAGGAAACTCTCGGTTCCTCTCCTGACGAAGATAAGATGTAAGCCAAATCTGGAATAGCTCTACCAAACCATTTCGTTCTCCTTTATGCGTATTAATTTCCACCTCCGTTCTAATAAAAACCCGAACGGACGATGTTCAAACGTCTCCGCCGCCGCTGCTGCTACTGCTGCTGCTGCTGCTGCTTGATTCCAACGATCTCCCGTCGCCGGAATCGCTCCTCGATCGCATCAGCGGCGACTCCGACCCTGCACGCCGAGTCAACCCGGTCTTCTCTAAGATTGTATATAGACGCTTTAAAACATGGCCGGACTCGGAAGCTTTATACGTACCTCTGTTAAATGACCGCTTGCAGTGAGCGATGGCGCTTTGGATTCCGTCTTGCTGCTCCAAGAGCGAGTCGTCCCGCCTCCCAGTCGCCAGCGGCGGCGAGCGAACCGAGGCGACGGCCGCGGACGCCGACCGGCTCTTCCTCAGTCGCCGGCTGACCACCCTCATTCCCGCCGGGATATTCTCTTCTTGCGACTTCAGTGACCCGCTAAAGCTGCTCCACGATGATACCGTCTCTTTCAGCTGGTCTCTTCCGCCCTCCTTGGCGGGCCGCACTTTCATGGCTCTGCTTGAGCTCAACGGCCCGGAGAACCGGAGCTTCTCGCCGTATCGTTTCGAGATTTTGATGTAAAAAGGCTTAATTTTGCTAAGATACCTTTGGAGCACGTCCTTGAGGAGCTTCTTGTCGTCCGACGCCGGCCATCCATCGTTGGCGAAAAGCATGGCCGATCTGCTGCTGCTGGAGCTCCTCGAGCTGTTGTCCCTGGCGAAGAGGGGCACCGGCGGGGCCGCCTCGACCCTGAACCTGACGAAGAACTTGTTTCTATGTTTTTGCTTCGGCGGCGAGGACGTCGCAGCGGGGGAGGAGACGGGGTTGGGCTCCATCGAGGCCGACTTCGACCTCCTGTGGAAGCTCAGCTTAAAGGCGCGGGCCCTGGCGGCGGATTTGAGCAAAGCAGGGACTTGGGACTTGGACGACTTAGCCACCTCGGAGGCGGCGAAGTCCGTCAACGAGGAGGGCTCGAGCGGGACGAGGCGGCCCTTAAAGAAAAGTCCATCGGAGGGGGACAACGAGAGGTCGGGGTCGCGCCGGAGGCTGCCGCCGCCGCGGCCGTACCTTCCTCCATCCGGGGACAACTCCAGGTCGAACTCTTCCGCTCCGTCCTCGTCCTCGGTCTCCGCGTCGGACGACTGCTGGTTATTTCGATGGTGGACCGTGTCTTCCTGCATCGGCGGGGTGAGCTCGAGGTCGAAGAAGGGGCCCTCGTCCTCGCTGTTCCCGCCGCCGTCATCGGAGTCCGAGCAGAGGACTGTGGCGGCGATGGTGGTGTCGGCGGGCTTGGTAGCCGGGGAGGGGTCGCCGTCACCGTGTTCGCCAGCATGAGCGAGCAGCCTGAAGAGCTCCATGGCGCGCTTTCTGAAGGCTAGCTTTTGGAGGAAGGGAAGGAGGGAGGAAAGGGAGGGGCTAACTTAAAAAGCTCACGCGAAAAGGGCAGTGTGCCCTGCTTGCTTGTCTTTGTGCTCTCTACTCCTCTGCAGCGGTAGGTAGTCGTGTCATGTTTTCGATTTGCTGGGGGAGGGAGGGAGGGGGGCGAAAAAATTGGAGCCTTTATGTGACCTCAACCACCCAAAAGCGAGAGCCCGCTACATATCCGACCGCACGTTTCAATGCGACAACAACGTCAGCCGTCCATTTTGCTGTGTGCCCCGCATAAGTTAACATCAAATCCTTTAGTCCTAAGGTCTATTTTGTAGAAGAGCATATGATAGATAGAACTATGTGGGACATAAATATATAAAAAAAAAATCAGAAAAAAAAGAAAGAATTAGAATCAATCTTGGGCTCCATTACACGCATCTGCAGCGAGATCACGTGACGGCAGAGATATGCCAGTCAAAGGATTAGAATCTGTACGGGGGGAGGAGTGGCTGATGATGTCCTGCTCTGATACTGAATCATCTCGCTCGTATGAGGCGACGGAGCGTGGGCTGTTCCCGAGCACAGCCTGATGAGAGATTGCTAATGGTCATCGGATCACGAAGCGAATGATGGATGATAAGAGCGAACGGTGTCTTTTCATTGTGCGTGCTCTACAGTCTCCTTCTCTTTTTCTTTCTCTCCCTTTTGATACAGTAAATTTGTCTTGAGCAAAAGAAGATGGAAAGCAAGGGAGGAGAAGTCAGTTCCTTTTGTATATGACTGACGACTCCCAAGTGTGATACATGTGCAGCAGCAGGCGTGTCTCTGCAAAGATCCATGGGAGAAGCGTTGCTTTGCAATTTTCTTTTCCCTGTCGCAGAGGATGAAGGGTGACAGGGCGGCAGATGTTGTCATCATACCGCCCACCCTCTCTCCCTCCCTCCCTCCGTTTTGAGGATTCGATAAGATGAGGATACTCTTTCCGTAGCGGGTCAAATGGGAGTAACTTGGCTTTGCTGGAGACAAGGATAAGGCCACCAGAAGTCCACCAACGGCGTTCGGATGCTGTCTCGATTACACGCTACAAGATCAAGGGGGAAATAACTGCGTCGAACGCTTCGGTCGGATGTCAATTGGCATGGAATCGCCGTGGGCTGCACACAGCAATGACGACACTGCTGGGTGCAGAAAACAACACGACTAAAGCAATCATTCATACGAGGCTACTGCATTGCTCCAACAAATGGATCAATTATCAATTATAGACAAGCGCACATGATATGCTCCTCCCAGTGCAGGCAAAGCATTAAAGCCCATCCTAAATAACTTGGTTCCGCAACCACCTTAAAAAGCGACTTCTTGCATCCACCTGTTTCCAGCCCTGTGATGCTCGTCGTTTGAGTTCTCGACCTGCTCACTTCTGCAGTAGAATCTGATGACGATTTGCTGATGTATGAGTAGGGGGGAAATCAAAAGGTCACAATTTCGATAATTAAATATGCAAAAGTGAAAAAATAAAAAGGGTGAAGTACTAAAATTTATGAACGACGTTACCGGGGGTCGAACCCGGGTCACCCGCGTGACAGGCGGGAATACTCACCAGTATACTACAATAATGTTGTTGGTTAGAGGGTTTACTAAATTTATATAAATAATTTAATATATGTATTGTTCCAATATTATCCGATTCAGCGGATATTGGATCGGAATATTCTACTCAGCGATACCATCGACAGATCGCGGTTCCCCTCTTCTTATTGCTCTAACTCTTCCACAATCCGTCCGCACCAGTCTCCAGTCCGTCAGCTCGTCGCCGGAGCATGTTCGCCGAGCTTGCCAGATCGAATAGGTCCGTCTCGATGGATGCAGTATCGAGAGCTGTTATGGTTCATCCCGAGCAGTTCGGACCTCGTATCCGCTGCAAGGGATAAGCAAGCGGTAGCTTGGAGGCCGTGACATATCGGAAGCATACAAGGTAAAGCAGGGCGCACGTCTTGCGCACTTAATGTGTTTGTTTTAATGTCCTCGCTTTGCAAAACATCAACCACTGTTCCAAGTTTCCTTCTTCTTCTATATCCACCCTATTTTAGTACCATTAGGTAAACCTCTCATTATCAGATTCTGTGTCACTGTTATTGTAGATTGGGTCATAGCTGACTCATAGTAAGAAGAAGCGTGCCCGAAGCTGATCATCTAAACGCATCTGGTTAGGAGTCAGGATTCAGCTCGATGAGCTTCATAGGATGCGTCATTCGTATACGTTCTCTGATCCATTTGCAGTATTCTCAAGCAACCCAAAGAGTGATAACAAGTTCACAATTCCTTGTAATGGTCATTCTACGTTGTTCTAATTTCTAATTTTTATCTGTAAGAAGCATATAAATGAATATTTGTTTTCCGTGGTTGATGCATACACTACTGCTTAGAACTCCACAGGTGGCACATAGTAACAGTGGCACAGGATTTATATTTGTTTATTTTAGTGGCCGTAGATTTATATTTCTCTTAACAGGCCTGCAATTTTGTGATACCTAAGGCTTTACATGTATATTGATTACCATATATATATATATATATATATATAT
>LVTN01001367.1:59583-73901 GCA_001649415.1 Musa itinerans
AATGCTCCCTCCACCTTCCAGAGCCTTATGAATGATATTTTTTGGAATTATCTTCGTAAGATTGTGCTGGTTTTCTTCGACGATATCCTTATTTACGACCCTTCTCTTGAAAGTCATTTTCAACACTTACGACTTATTTTGACGATTTTGTTAGAACATGTTCTTTTTGTCAAAAAAGCGAAGTGCAGCTTTCTTCAACATAGGGTGAAATATCTGGGAAATATCATATCAGAGGAAGGTGTGCGGTGGACCCTTCCAAAATTGAAGCAATGCAGAACTGGCCGACCCCAAGGAACATAAAATCGCTATACGGCTTTCTCGATTTAATAGGCTACTACCGCAAGTTCGTGAAAAACTATGGAAAGATCAGTGCACCCCTTACTTCCTTGCTGAAAAAAGATGTTTTCCAATGGTCGGACAAAGCCATCACCGCCTTCGTTGAACTTAAAGCCGCAATGATGACAACGCCCGTACTAGCATTACCCGACTTCGGCAAGACTTTTATTATTGAAGTTGATGCCTCCAGAGTCAGAATTGGCGCTGTACTAATGCAAGATGGCCACCCCCTCGCTTATACCAGTAAGGCATTATCTCCTTCCCATCTTGAGATGACTATTTACGATAAGGAGATGCTCGCGATTGTGTATGCGGTGGCCAAGTGGAGACCGTACTTGATCGGACGATGCTTTCAAATCAAGACCGACCGTAAAAGCCTAAAATATTTCTTGGAGCAGAAGATATCTTCTCCCGAGCAGCAAAAATGGGCAACAAAGCTTCTTGGATATGATTATGAAATAATTTACAAAAAGGGGAAAGTGAATGTTGTTGCAGATGCGCTTTCGCGGCTACCCGAGCAAGCTGAATTTTTGACCGTTTCACTTCTGACCTGTGACTTCCTTGAGGATATTAAGAGGGAATGGTAGGAAGATACGGAGACCAGTAAGATCATAAAAATATTGGAGGAAGCACCAAGCTCTGTGGATCATTACAATTGGGACTCAAAAGAATTGCGCTATAAGGGACGCATTGTGCTTGTGCCAAATTCTACTTGCATCTGCACGAGCAGATTTTGGACAGAGCTATTCCAGATATAGGGCACTAAATTAAAAAGGAGTACGATGTATCACCCATAAACCGACGGCCAAACTGAAGTGGTGAACAGGTGCTTGGAGACGTATCTCAGATGCTTCACTAGTGACCGGCCAAAAGAGTGGACAAAGTGGCTTCCCTAGGCCGAATGGTAGTGTAATACAACTTATCATTCATCCACAAAATGTACTCCCTATGAGGCTTTATATGGCCGACCTCCCCTTGTGATCCCAAAATATGTGTTGGCACCTCTAAAGTGGAACAAGTAGACATGGAACTACAAGACAGAGAAAAATGTTGAAATTGCTAAAAAATAATCTTACTGTAGCTCAAGCAAGAATGAAACAATAATATGATTAACACAAAGGAGAAAGAGAATTTTTAGTAGGAGATTGGGTCTTCCTACGGCTCCAGCCATACAAGCAAACTTCAATCCATACCATAGCATCTATGAAGCTTTCACCTTGGTTCTATGGACCATACCAAATTTTGGAGCGCATCGGAACTGTAGCATACAGATTGGACTTACCCGCCAACTCCTGAATCCATCTAGTCTTCCATGTGTTGTGTTTAAAGCTCAAGTTGGGACAAAACGAGACAGCCCAAAGCCATCTACCAAATATGACTAACTAAGGAGAACTCCAGACCTAACCGAATACCATTATTGATCGACGGATCGTGACTCGACGACAACGACCCACTACTAAAGTGCTAATACAGTGGGTGAACTTACTTTTAGAAGGTGCCATTTAGGAGAACTATGACAACTTGAAGATCAAATTCCTAGAATTCATGGATCGTTAGCCTCGAGGACAAGGCTAATTTGAAGAAGACAGGTCTGTTAGGACTCTAGCTAGGAGAGTCCTAATTAAGAGGGGCATTCATGTAAAACCTACCTATCTGAACCCTATTAAAGAGGTGAAGAGGCCAGCTAGGGTTAGGAGGTTATTTCTTAGAGAAGCATTAGGAGTTATAAAGGAATAAGAGTCTTGAGTAGGAGTCCTATTAGGAGTTGGTTAGAAGTAGGAGTCTTGAGTAGGAGTCCTATTAGGAGTTGGTTAGAAATAAGAGTCTTGAGTAGGAGTCCTATTAGGAGTTGGGGTTTAAAAGCCCTATAAATAGCAATGTATTCACCTTCTTTTCTCAAGAAATAGATGAATCTTTTCGGCAGCCTTTGAGCAGTAACTTGGAGGAAGGAACCCCTATAGAGTTCCAAAGAGGTCGATCCCCTAAAGAGATCAACCCAAGCTTATAATCTACAAGGGTTCTAATATTGTATCAGACAGCGGTACCACGTCAGGCAGTGGTACTGCTAGACTAGGTGGTGGTACCACCTAGTGTCATTGCTGCAGGCGGTGGTACCACCCAGCACAAGCGATGATACTGTCAATACCCCGAAATCTCGGGGATTTAAATTTTAGCTCAAATTTTTGAAGCTATTTGGGGTCTATAAATACCCCAATCTTTCCTTCTTAAGAGAGCTTGAAAGTAGAATAAAAACTCTGTGATTCCAAGATTGTAATCTCTTAAAGTGTAGAGTCCCTCCTCCTAAAGCTTAGTGATAGTCCTAAGGGAGGTGTGTGAGAGAACACTTGCAAAAGAGGGGTGTAAATGTTCTCTCCTTAGCTTATGAAAAGGAGAAAGAGTTGTAAGGGTAATTGATCTTCGCCCGTTGAAAGAAGATCGGTAGTGAAAGTCAGTAGCCTCAAGTGGAGAGGAATTGGGAGTGGACGTAGGTCACGGCGATTGATCCACTATAAATCCGATTTGCATTTTCTTTATGCTTTTCATTTACATTGCAAACTGATTTCTTACTCTCACTATGATTATGAATGTGTTTTCAAATTAACATCTTTCCGATACGGGCTTTATCGAACAAAGTTTTCAAATCATCATAATTTTTATGAAAGCACTAATTCACCCCCCCTCTTAGTATCGATTTCGATCCTAACAATACTCACGATTTTATTATGATGATGTATATGATGTATTGCATATGATGTGATTCATGATTAAAACCGTTTCAACTTAGATTTGAAGGTTATCATTTATTTGAATGATGCTTCATTTCAATATGGCATGTTGATAGCGGGAGTATAGTTTAAACTCTATCATTAATTGGTTGTCATAATATAAAAGGGAGATATTGTTGAATCTCGGATTTTGATGATGAAATCAATTGATAAAGTTATGAACTAATATGCGTTTTAGATAAGTGACGTAGGAAATATTTGATCGTGGACTTGAATCATGGAAGCAAAATCTAACATTGGGCTTGAGAGCATCATGTCGGATGATTGGTCGACATGCTGGAGGATAGACTTTGTGCCATGAGTTCGAGCATCGAGCTAGAAGAATCGGGCATTTCGCCAAGATGATTAGGTGTTACAAGAATTCATCATGTCGATTGAGTAATACACCGAATTGTTAGTATAAAATATGTAATCATGCTATCTATAATGCGGAAATACTTTTATGCTAGAATCTGAAATTAAATAATAATGGATCTAAACAATATTATGATGCATACCTTTTATTGCTGTTCAGAAGAATACATATTATCTAATTTATAGGCGCACTATTGTTGGATCTGAGATATCAATCAGCAAGGAGAACTAGATACTATCTTCCTATCCTTTCGTAGGACCACTTAGATTGATGGATTAGGGAGATTGAGAGAAAAACCATAATCTCTAACTATGTTGAGATGCGTAAGTTTAGCTCCTAGAGTTCCTATCTATTTATAGGCAAAAGCATAGGGTCTAGGATAAGTTATCAAGAGAGTTCCTCCCATTAAGGGCATCCCCTAAAGAATCATACTATAATATGAACTTCGTTTCTATTAACCAATAACCATAATCATAATCCAATCATTTTTATAATATATCTTACATAATTAAATATGACCACATAATCTAACATTCTCCCACTTGGCTCGTTAATTGATAAGATACAAAAAGACTTCAAATAAAAAATAAATAAACAAAATTTATTTGAAAACAAATTGACCCAATTGGATTATGAAATTTTAAAAAACTATTTACACATGTGCAAATTTAAAAAATAGGCAAATAAGTCCAATAAATATAATAATACTATATTAAGTTTGACTAGTAATACGAGTCATAGCGGTTGTATGTCATCAGTGCCATACTTCCTTCTATGTACCACAATATTATCAGTCTTTCCTAATGTAGTCCAAAATAACCCCTATAATTTGTCTTGTCAAGACAATCCTATCATCACATTCAACCATAATATATATATATATAGATAATTGTGAATAGGATAGCAGAAATAAATAACTTTAAGTATATATGCAAGAATGTCAATTATAATATCCACTTAAATATGTATCATTATATCCTTTATGGGTTGCTCACAAACCCAATCATAAGAACATGTTCTTTCAAAATACTTTAGGTTGTAAGCCCTAAGTGAATGAATCAGCAATCAATACAGCGGAACTCAAGTAATTAATTGACATTGGATGTTTCTGGACTCCTCTTCTCTAACCATCAAGTACTTTATACTATAATATATAGAGATGCAATAGTACTTTTCATTCTTAGATAAGAAAACTACTGTAACGTCATAAAATATCTTCAATGACCTGGCAATTGAGTCTGACCACACCAAGTCTTGAGATAAAATTTTGTAGTCATAAAGTTTGATTAGTAGCCTCAAATCATGCCACAGAATCAATTTCTATTATTAATAATATAATAATAAATTACCTCTCTAATTAGTGTTTTTACTTTTGGGTAACTTCAATATATACCTAATATTTTAACTATAAAACTTATATTTGTTCTGACATAGGCTTGAGCATAGACTTCTAACTGTGCATATACAAAGAATATTTTCTTTATTTGATTCTTTTCATATCATTTGAAAACATTTACTTTTGACTAAAATTTTGCTTTTATGATTTACTAAACAAAGCTGTGTATTAAATCTTTTCAAGACTCGGTTGATATATCCTTTCTAAGATAGTCTTTACAATCATTGAGGTCTATCCTTGAATTACTCAATATTAATAATATAAGATGTCTCATTCATATTAACCATCTTAAAACTCTTAGTGACAAATTTCTTGATTTAGTATAATAAACCAAGATCACTATTGGTAAGGCAAAATATTATCCATATATAAGACCAATATAATAAACTTGCTCCCACTGATATAAATACTGATCAATAGTATTTTTCTTAAATCTAAAGAAAAATTAATGATATCAAGAACCTTTATATATCATTATCTTGAAGCTTGTTTAAGGTCATAAATAGATTCCTGAATTTGCATACCAAATTTTATATTTCTTTTATTTTCTTTGCGAATCATTTAGAATAACCCATATAAAGCTAGATCCTTAATAGAAAAAAAAAACAACTTAGTTTTCATATCATTATGATGTAACTCAAAACTCACAATGAGTCAGTAATGTCATAACGATTTTCAATGAGTTCATTTAAAAAACTAAATGTCTCGTTATGGTCGATACATTCTTTATGAGAAAAAAATTTAACCATAAGTCTGACCATTATATTGTTCAGCATTGTCCTTTAAGTCATATATTATAGACTCTTTTACAATTATTGGACAATTCGATAAATTCATCAAACACCATTCTGGTTACTGATTTTAACTCTTCTTTTATTGTATCATATTACTTTTCAGAATCGTTACCTTTCATGACCTCTGAAAACAATGAGGGATTCATTCTGATTCCTATATCTTAATATAATTCTTGTAAATATACCCCATAATAACTATAAATGATAGGATTCCATTCCCTTTAAGATATTCATAATGTTATCAATTGTGGTTGTTCTAAAAGACCATTAATAGCGACATCAATATAATGTGGGAGTTTAATAATATTATTTTTGTTGTTCACCTTTATCAAATCATTTAATGATTTGAGTAACAATAATCTCTCGAATAATAAAGAAGTATCAACTTGTATCTCCTCTATATCAAAATTAAATTTTAAGATTTTTCACTCCCACTAATTCGTTATTTTATAGGAATCTTACATTACAAGATTTAACTATCCTTGTATCATGATTAGGGCACTAAGATATGTACCCTTTTGAACTTTTCTAAATAAATAATAAAATATTCAAAATAGTTATTAAATCTAATTTTCTTTTTTGTTAGTTGAAGATCATTATCTTCATGGGACAATTTCAAATATGTAAATATCTTAAGTTATGTTTCTTATCATTTCATAACTCAAAAGAAGTTATGCAATTTACTTACTAGGAACCCATTCAAGATATACATAGTTGTCTTTAGAGCTTCTTCTCACATTGATTTGGGTATAAAAGAATAATACATCATACTCCTAACCATATCTATAAGTGTACGATTATAGCTTTCAACAATCATATTTTACTGTGACACATGTAGTAAATCATATTGAACACATATACATTATTTTTTCAAGTATCTAGCAAATAAAATTAGAATTATAATTGGGTTCTAAATATCATAAAATTTATCACTTGTCAGATATGATGATCTTGACTTTTCTATCTAATTGTCTCGCGATTTTATTTATGTACACTTTAAGAGTGTTAACAACCTTAGATTTTATATGAATTAGATATATATAATCATATCTCAATAGGTTATTTATATGGTGATAAAATATCTCTTTTAATGAGATAAAAGCATAGAGTGACCCATAGATATAAGCATAATCTCAAAGAGTTTACAAAGCTATATTTTAATTTAAATATTTAATTATAGAATCATTGTAAACTTAAGATCCATATTAATTCTATATAAACTAGGTTAACTTTTATTGAATCACACTAAGTTTACAGCCACTAAAAGAGAAATAATATTCTAATAATTCTAGGTAAAGAATCCAAATTCCCAGAATTATAAGAACATAACATGAATCCTCAAGATCCATCAAATGAATCATCTTTAGACGTAAGCAATAAAAACAAACTACTATCACTTTCACTTTAAGATGATTCCTTGCAATTGATGAATATTTCATTCTCTTTTGATTTTACCTTTTTCTTTAATATCCCTTTTTTTAATATTAAAATAAATCTATATTATTGGTAATATATGTTGAAGCATCAAATTAATCTACCAAGTAAAATAATTTATGTAGTATTTGATTTGAACCATATAAAGGTTATTCTTATAACTTTTTTTTATTTCAAACCAAATCTTATAGTTCTTCACATAATTTTTCTTGCTACAAAAATAACACTTTATTATGAAGATATTCTTTTATGAGTTTATATAGTAATTATAAACTCAGGTGACTTATGTTTCATCCTTGTTTTAGTGTTACCCACTCCTTGAGTATTACTCAAAATACTATGAGTCTTGAGCTTACAGCTTTGTCAATTATATCGAGGATATAATCTTGAATTTCTCAAATACTATCATTTTTAGTCGGTTCTTTCATTAAGGTATCAACTAATGACTTATCAGAAAATTTAAATTGATCCTTAGATATTCTCATGCACTAATTGTGAACTATACTGAAGTCTAAGTATAGTCTTTTAGACCTTTTTCGATTAATCACCTCAATTATTTATTCCACAAAACTTTCAGTTATTAAGTCTGTGTTCCCTTCAATTAATCTGATCAAGGTCTCACTCACTCAATACAACAACTTACATATGCTCAAGCTATTTATTCCATAAAATATAGGGACATTTACAAAAATACAATGAGGAAGTACCACTACAATAATATAACATTAATGCTTTAAGTTTCCAAAATATGATGAACTATTAATATCAACTATATTTTACCTTTGGGTGAAATATTTACATATCTAGTATTCACTCAAGATCATCTATGGAGGACTGATATCATCCTTGTGGAATAATATTGTTACATTTGGGTATACAACCATAAACTTTAAGGATATCCAAAACAGTATCATCCTATCCCATCACATAATTATTTGAAATAGATTCTCCTTTGGGATTATCTAAATTTCCTAATTATACATGTCATTGTGAATATTATTTTATTTAATATAATTTAGGATCAATTCTATAATATATTTTATAGATTATTGGTCTAGGTCACTTTGGTGGCTGCAAGACCAATACAAAAAGATAAAATATAGTCTAAAATATCCCATAAATGACAAAAACTTTATTGTAATTCATATCCCATAAGTCTACTATCCCAAGCTA
The DNA here is from genome assembly GCA_001649415.1 of Musa itinerans. Classification (NCBI taxonomy): domain Eukaryota; kingdom Viridiplantae; phylum Streptophyta; class Magnoliopsida; order Zingiberales; family Musaceae; genus Musa; species Musa itinerans. The sequence goes on from LVTN01001367.1 coordinate 67,858, forward strand.
CTTTGGTAACTACCGGTCAGATAAAACTTAGGAAAATAAATTACAAATAATATTCACCAAATTTTTTTATCTTGATTCATGTTGCCATTATGAATATTATTTTATTTAATGTCATTTAAAACTAATTTTATAATATATTTTATAAATTATTAGTCCAAGCCACTTTGGTGGTTGCAAGACTAATACAAAAATATAAAATACAATCTAAAATATTCTATAAAATATAAGAACTTTATTATAATTCATATTCCATAAGTCTATCATCCCAAACTACTTTGGCAGCTATTGGTCAGATAAAACTTATGAAGATAAATTATAAATAATATTCATAAATTTTTTTATCCTGATTCATGCTTTAGTTCAATAATAGAATAACAACCATAATAATTATTGAATATTGATCAACATAAAGAAAACTCATATAATAACTATAATCATGATAACACATAAATCATGAAGTTAACTGTTATTTTGTAATTTCAAATATATGCATATAAATAATCAAATAAATATCCAAGAATAATAATTGGATTTTATTTACAACATGTAATCAATAATTTATATGAGAAAACTATAAAAGAACCATTATGCCAATTAGCCTTATTTAATTGGATAAGCCTAGAATTGAACTAAACATCAACCCAATTAAGTCAATCAATAAGAACTGATCCGAGGATAAAATTATAATTTTGTTGACAAAACATAAACTGGAATTACGAGATTCATGAAGGGTAGAACTATCAAAAGGACATGTTAGGAAATTTTCAATTATGAAGAGCATTTATGGAAAGTAAATAAAAGGATAAACTCTGGAATTCTTTCATTTATGAAGGGCAAAAATGTCTTTTTCTAAGAAAAAGCCCTAATTATCCCTGCGTCGCCGTTGCTGTCGCCTGCGCACTACCACTACCGTCGCAGCGTGGCCTGTGCCCGCTCATGGCCACCGCTTGGGCGTGACCTGTGCCCGCACGCTACCGCCACCGCTGCCATCTGCCCACGGGGGTAGCCACTGCGTAGTGCAACTGCAACCATCTGCGACCATCGCCCTTCCATAGGTGCCCTCTACAGGCGAGCACCACCATTACGCATTAGGGCGGTCGCCGACTTCACACGGGGTGTAGCCGTTGCCTTTTGCAGCCACCATGTTCACAAGCGGTATGACCATTGCTTTTATTCGTGGTGCCGCCGGCATCCATGCATGACCGCCGCTTGCGCAGCCGTCGATTGTGTGTGGGTGCTATAATACGTAGCCACTACGATGAGCGACTAGCTGCCTAGCGACTGCCAGCGACCGTTGTTGCTGTGATGCACGATGCGTGGTGCAACCGCCTCTCACAAGCAAATCAATGTAGCGACTACTGCCCGCATGTGGCCGTGATGCATGGCCGCAGGCTGCAATCTCTGGACACAGCCCTTCAGCGACTGTCGGCAACTAAACAGGCGATCAATAGAGATCATCGCCTCAACAACACCGATAGTAAACAGTAAATCCATTGATCAAACATAAGAAATCGGCTCACAATTAGCGATAGAGCAAATCATATTAAAAAAATCAATAATATCCGACAAATTATTCATGCATCATAAACAAAAATCGATTAACATCCTTTCGCAAGCGAAAGCGGCTAACAAATAGATTTGAAAGTATTTGATTTCAAAAATCTAGCTTTGATACCAATTGTTAGTATAAAATCTATAATCATGCTATCTATAATGCAGGAAATATTTTTATGCCATAATCTGAAATCAAATAATAATAGATCTAAACAATGTTATGATATGTACCTTTCGTTATTATTCAGAAGAATAAACCTTATCTTATCTACATGCGCACCATTGTCGGATCTGAGATATCAATATGCAAGAAGAACTAGACACTTCTCTCTTCCTATCCTTTTGCAGGACCACTTAGATTGATGGATTAGGGATATTGAGAGAAAAACCATAATCTTTAACTATGTTGAGATGTATATATATAGCCCCTAGAGGTCTTATCTATTTATAGGCGAGAGTAGAGGGTCTAGGATAAGTTATTAGGAAAGTTCCTCCCATCAAGGGTATCCCATAAGGAATCCTACTATAATATGAACTTCTTTTTTATTGGCCAATAACTATAATCATAATCCAATCATATTTATAATATATCTTATCTAATTAAATAGGGCCACATAATCTAACACGAATGAGAGGATGATATGCTGAAGGATCGGACGAAGTGTCGGATGTACCAATGATATGTCGAACATCGTAGGCTTCATGATTCTAATTAAGTCCTAGTCGAAGTTTAGAGTCTAATTGAGTTGGTTTTCGGGTATAACCATACCAACTCAATTAGGGGCCCATTGGGCCTGAGTTAGGACTGTTTTGGGCTAAGTGGAAGGCTCATTCAGTGACCCAATGTTAGGTAGAACCACCTATGAGCTGGAAAAATCAAGAGCACAGTTTTCCAAGCTGTCAAGCAGTAGTATCGCTAGACTGGGTTAGATAGAACCACCTATGAGCTGGAAAAGTCAAGAGCATACTTTTCCAAGCTATTATGCAATAGTACCGCCAGACTAGGCAGTGGTACCGCCTAGTGTCAGTGTGTCAAGTGGTGGTACCATTAGATTGGGCGGTGGTACTACCCAATGTTAGACTAGTAGGCGGTGGTACTGCCCGTACCCAGAAGACCAAAAAATTTAAAATTTTGGCTCTATTTTTTAAACCATTTAGAGCCTAAAAATACCCCACTTGGGAAGCAAAAAAGGAGCAAGAATTCTTAAGAAAAAAACTGAGAAAACTCTGCCAAAACATTGAGTTCCCTCCTCCTTGAGCTTAGAAGTAGAAATAAGGGAGGTGTGTGAGGGTTACCTTGTAAAAAGAGGGTATAAAGGTTCTCTCTTGAGCTTGTCAAAAGGAGAAATAGTTATAAGGGTAATTGATTTCGTTCGTTGAAAGAAGATCGGTAATGGAAGCCAATGACCTTGAGTGAAGAGGAATCGAGAGTGGACGCATATCACGACGATCGAACCACTATACATTACTCTAAGTCAAGCTCACTTTCATTATTGGCTTTCGTTGAACATAATTTTTTAAACTGACATGATTTTTTAAAAGCACTAATTCACCCCCCCTCTCTTAGTGCTGATACGGTCCTAACATATATGATACAACCTAAGGGATTAGTGTCTAAAGAAAGTCCAAATAAGGTGTGTAGATTGTTTAGGTCCATCTATAGACTAAAGCAAGCTTCCCGAAGTTGGAACATAAGATTTGATAAGGCAATCAGGTCTTATGACTTCTTTAAGAATGAAGATGAAACTTGAATGTACAGGAAGGCTATGTACTAGGCCTAATATAGCACATGCTCTTAGTGTCAAGAGTATTAATTACCCAACCTATAGCCCTTAGGTAGTTGGATGGAGATTCAATACTTGACAGAGCAGGATCTATTAGGGTTAAGTTGACAAGGGACCTCTATAAATAGGAGAAAACCAAAGGGCTATAGGTTGGGCCTTCTTGGCTCCCACCTCCTATTCTCCTCTCTCCTCCTCCTCAGCCTTTATAGGTACCTTGCAAGTCAATTATGTGAGTGATGGCACGTGTGACATGACACACAATCTTTTTACTTATTATTATTATTTGATATTTTATCATTTTATATTACTTATTGCTTGAGTATATTGTGATGTCCATGGATCTATGCAATGAGAATCAGATCATGATGAAATCACAATAATGAGACCGATTCACCTTTAAATACAAATTCTAAATAATCTCAGTCATAGGTTACTTGAGAGAGACATTGAAATAACCGGATAGATTAGTGTGTTGTATATCGATCCATATGATGAATGCAACTAGTCTCATAACTACTCGTGTGGGGACACGAGGGATATAGTACAAGTGCTCATTGGGGAATGAGTTCACTGATTGATCCGCTTACGGAATGCTGGATGGTTGATGAAACCTTATTGTCAAATAGCAATTCCGTAGTCCCAATAGTGTATTTGGTCCTTAGACTTGAGACACCAAGAATGTCCTGTATGAGTACTCCATTCTTTGATACCAGACTTATATGTCTAGAGGTTCCAGATCTAGCATAACCGGTCATCGGGAGTGGTAGCTAACCTTACAAGGACTATTGAGTGTCGATAGAGGATCATCCACTCTTGGTATCATGAGAGGAATATCCCATATATTCTTGCTAAGACAAATCCCTAGCTAGGGTCATTCAAATTGAGAGAGAAAGAGTTCTCTGGGAGAATCCGATTAAAGCGAGACTTGAGGAGAAACCATATGGGCCTGATAGTACCATTCTCGGTATATGGTCTTTAGGGTATTAGATGGATGATGGACTATAAATATACGATAATTGAGGACAGACATGTCCAAATGAATTGGATTCCCTTATATCAAAAGGGGACTGCGACGTAGTGGCCTAGTACGTCCGCAATCAATGAGTCAATTAAATTATTATAGATATAATAATTCACTAAGCCAAAAGGAGTTTTGATAAGTATGACTCACGGCTAGCTCAATATTGGGCCTAGAGGGTCACACACATATGGTAGACGTTACGATGAGTAGAGGTTCGGATATGAGATATTCGTCAAAGCCCATATCTTATTGGATATCCAATAAGCCCATGGATTATTGGATCCTATGAATGAGATCCAATAAGAGCTAATGAGAGATTATTAGATAGAGATCCACTAATATAAGAGGCTTGGGTAATTGGATGAAGATCCAATACCCAATAGGGCAGGATCTATTAGGGTTAAGTTGACAGGGGACCTCTATAAATAGGAGGGAACTAATGGTTTATAGGCTAGAGCCTCTCTTGGTTGTCACCTCCTATTCTTCTCTCCCCCTCTCCTCCTTAGATAGTAGGCCTGGAGACTTGAGGAGCATCGTCACAACCTTGCTGTGTGGATCACCGCTAGAGAGGAGGACGCTTAACCTCCTTCACCCTCTCCTAGAGATTTGCAGGGATATACGATCTCCCTAGGTAACACAATCTTTAATATACGTAGTTTTAAGTTTCGTGATTTTTGCGCACCTATCTTCGCACGATGATGAACACATCTTTAGGAAATTTGGGGATTTTATTTTATGTTCTTCTACTGTGCATGTGATATCGCCCCCCAGATTTTCCTACAATATAGAGATTTGGGCAGCGATTCGAGGAGCATCTTCGCAGCCCCTGTCATGTAGATCACTATTAGAGAGGAGGACAGTTTACCTCCTTCATCCTCTCCCATAGATCTATAGGAATTCAGGGATATATGATCTCTCTAGGTAACACAACTATCTCACACGTGATTTTCAGTTTCGTGGGTTTCTGCACACCAATCTTTATATGATGACAAATATCATTTCGGAAAAATCTAGGATTTTTGGTTTCTATTGTTCCATTGTGCTTGTGATGTCGCCCTTAGATTTTCCTATACCTAGTACGTCCGTAGTTGATGAGTCGAGTGAATTATTATGAAGATAATAATTCATTAAGCTAGAAGGAGTTCTAACATGTATGACTCACAGCCAGCTCGATATTGGGCCTAGAGGGTCACACACATATGGTAGGTGTTGCGAAGAGTAAAGGTTCAGATATGAGATATCTACTGAAGCCCCTATATTATTGGATATCCAATAAGCCCCTGAATTATTGGATCATATGAATGATATCCAATAAGAGCCAATGAGAGAATATTGGATAGAGATCCATTAATCTAAGAGGCTTGGGTAGTTAGATAGAGATCTAGTACCCAATAGGGTATGATCCATTAGGGTTAAGTTGACAATGCGCCTCTATAAATAGAAGGGAACCAAAGGGTCATAGGCTAGGCCTTCTTGGCAGCCACTATCACGCCCCCCTGAATTTAATCCTTATTCAGGAGGTGTGAACTTACCTCAAAATTGATAATATTATAATTCAACAATACATTCCAAGATCCGATCACACATTTGAGGCCACTAAGAAAACACTCAAGTCAAAATTCACTTATATAATCCACAATTCATAAAACCTATGCAGTTTATAATCATACTATCATATCACTTAA
>LVTN01001368.1:10917-31201 GCA_001649415.1 Musa itinerans
CACTAATTCACCCCCCCTCTTAGTGCCGCTCCGGTCCTAACAGATATCATAAGATATTCATCTTGTATGTTCTTGCTTAGATAAATCCTTGGCCAAGGTCGTTCAAATTGAGAGAGAAAGAGTTCTTCGGGAGAATCCAATTAGAGTAAGACTCGATGAGAAACCGTATGGTCCTGATCCATGCTTGGTATACGATCTTTGGGATATTATATGGATTATAGATTATAGGTATATGGTAACTGAGGATAGATAGGTCTAATGGATTGGATTCCCCTGTATCATTTAGGGATTGCGGCATAGTGGCCTAGTATGTCCACAGTTGATGAGTCGAGTGAATTATTATAAAAATAATAATTCACAGAGCTAGAAGAAGTTCTGACAAGTATGACTCACGGCCAGCTCGATATTAGGCCTAGAGGGTCACACATATATGGTAGGCATTGCGACGAGTAGAGGTTCGAATATGAGATATCCGTCAGAGCTCCTATCTTATTGGATATCCAATAAGCCCCTGAATTATTGGATCCCATTGATGAGATCCAATAAGAGATTAGTGAGTTATTGGATAAAGACCCACTAATCTAAGAGACTTGGGTAATTGGATAGAGATACAGTACCTAATAGGGCAAGATCCATTAAGATTAAGTTAACTAGGGGCCTCTATAAATAAGAGGGAACTAAAGGCCCATAGGCTGGGGCTCCTGATTGCCATCTCCTATTCTCCTCTCCCCTTCTCTTCCTCAAATAGCAAGCATGAAGATTTGAGAAGCATCATCATAGCCTTGTTGTATGAATCACCGCTAGAGAGGAGGACGCTTGACCTCTTTCATCATCTCCCACAAATCTGTAGGATTTCAGAGATATATGATCTCCCTAGGTAAAACACTATCTCATACATGGATTTAAGTTTCATAGGATTTTGCACACTAATCTTCGCATGATAATGAATACCTTTTTGGGAAATTTAGGGTTTTTGTTTTCTGTTCTTTCATTGTATATTTAATGTCACCCCTAGATTTCCCTACACCTATGACTAGCACCAGCAGGACCAAAGGCCCGACTAGCATAGGCTCAAAGTCGTGCCTCACGATCCTCCTAGGGCACGACTCCTTTGGGGGGGAGAGAATGATATAGCATATTCTAGCATCCACCCCACAAACACGTCAGTTGCTATGGCATTCTAAAGCTAACATGGCACACCAAGCCACCTCGACACCATGGTTCTGAGTGAGATAACCACCTGCCATCCATATCCCCAACACATAGCAACGGGTACAGAAGCCACCCCCAGGAACAGCATTGGGGGTCGGGCCTTTAAACACCTACATATGAAGGCGCCGGTGATCAATAACACCTACATGCATCAACACATGACAACGAGTATAGAAGCCACCCCTAGGAACAGCGTTGGGTGTTGGACCTTTAAACACTTATGTACAAATATGTCAGTGATCATTAACACCTACGTACGACAACACATTGCAACATGTATAAAAGCCACCCCTAGGAACAGCGCTCGGGTGTTGGACCTAATACACACACTCACACTCACACTCCAACTCCTCTCGTCCCTAACTCTTTCTAACTTAAGCAACGGAGGGGTCGAGTCGGGAATCCTCCTCTCGATTTCAACCAATGTGCAGGCACTAGGAGGATAACTAAAGGAGTGATCTTCAGCCTTCACTTGGGAGAATGAGACCTACACCCTTTCAACTAGACCTTAGGCTAATATACTCCAGCTCAAGGGCCATACTGATGATCTTGCATACTTGAGACGGGCAAAGCCATACTAACACCTCGATCACGGTATAAAAGTGCAAAACAATTATAGTCCTTATTTAAAAGATAAGTTTTATCTAAAACTAAAGTCCAACTTCTTTTGTTGTTGCCCATTCCAGCTTTGTTGTTGTCGGCTGCTAACTTCAACATTTGCTGCTGTCATCTTCAACATTTGCTGCCACCCACCTTCTCTTTGTTGTTGCCAACTTCAACATTTACAGCTGCAATTTACCAAAGCAAAATTTATCCAGACACTAACAACCGACTTCACTAAGTCGGTTTCATAAAATTTAAATTATATTTTAACATAATTAATTTAAATTTTATTTTGAAATTCAAAGTACCTTCCTTAATTTAAATTTTATTTTGAAATTCAAAGTAACTTTTGTACATGCACAAATATATCAATCTTCAAGGGCTTCGTAAACATGTCTGTAACTTGATCTTGCTTCTACAATATTCCATCTCAGTTATTTTATTTTTTACTTGATGTTCGAGAATGATATCTCATGTGTTTGCTTCTATCAGTATTAATTGGGTTCTTAGTAACTTTAGAGTTGAAGAGTTATCGCCGACAATCTTGATCATCATATTTTGCTTGAATCCCAAACATTCAAGTAGATTTCTAAACTATAGATCTTGAGATGCATATGTTACTACTGTAATACATTCTGTTTCTATTGTTGATAGTGCTACAATTGGTTGTTTCTTGGAACTCCATGAAATTACTCTTAATCCTAAAAAAAACATGTTCACATATACTCTTTCCACTATCAATATCTCCTACATAATCACTATCAATAAATCTAATTAAATAAAAAAAATTATCATAAAGAATATCGAAATCTCGAGTCAGATTCAGAAACATTCTCTTTGCTGCTTGAAGATGAACTTATATTTGATTCTTCATATATTTACTTATTGAACTGACTCCATACATGATATTTAGTTTTCTTGTTGTCCAGTACATGAGATTACCAACTATCTGCCTGTAATAAGTATTATCAATTTTTTATCACTTCCAGCATAACTAAGCTTAAGACCATATTCAAAGGAGTACTAACTAGCTTACTTTTATTTATTTTAAATTTCTCAATAATTTTCTTGGTATATGTCTTCTGTGAAATGAAAATACCTGTATCTTGTTTTTCAACTTCAGTGTCATTCATCAGACCTAAATCAATCACATCAAATTCTTTATTCATGAAGATTTAAAATTCATGAATCATATCAAGATTATTACCAGTATAGATTAAATTTATATATAAACAGACAATTAATATCCCACCTTCATCTCTATGTTTTGTAAATAAAATATGCTCATTAGGATATTTTCAAATTCATGTGCTTCAAAAAATATATCTATACGATTATACCATACTCTATCTAGGTACTTGTTTTAAATAATACATATATTTTTTTTTATTTAACTTTCTTTTCATAATCATTCCACCATGCTTTAAAATATATGGTGCAATTTAACTGGCTCCTTTAAAGATCTATGTATATCACTAATATGTTTATCCAATTGGAATGTTTTGTATAAGAGAGAAATCTATTTGAGAAATAAAAGCATAGGTTAAAGAAAAGAAGATGAACATTGCTAAAAAAAAGTGGCATATTGTATCAGGATGTGATGATCGAACATCAGATAGTCACTCTAGTAAAGACTATGATATATCAAAATTACAACTAATATGTGAAGAAAAAGGAAACACGAATATCAGTCAATCATTTGGAGATGATTGGCGAGCATAGCTAAGATCAACATATTGTATGAATAGTGAGTAATATGTTGTGCGTGTCATCTGATATTCTAATTATAGTACTCAAGGATTCATCTAGTTAATATATGATCATAAAGATAAAAGAAACAAAAAATAATAATATCAATGACTTTGAACAATCTATGATGTCAACACTCGTAGGAAGTTGTAGTATTAGTAGCATTCGTATTATGATCTTATACCAATAGATGTATAGTAATAGTCGATTTTTTTTAGTCATATTAATCTTACACTATAAAGCAACAGTCTAGTGATGATAACTGCAGCTCCAATGCATTCTAACCTTTGCAATCATACACGCCATGGTTATACTTGCGCAGGCGGCTCCTACGAATGCATCAATGACACATTATTTACCATATAATCTGTCATGCATTTTTTTAAGTTTTGGTTCGGTCGTAAACTCCTATTCTGGTGCTAGAGGCATGTATATATTAATATTATTTTAATATTCGATTTTTCTTAAATCTTAAGAGTTTCCATATCTAATAAAAACATGTCTGCTCTTCAATCCAAGAAAACAACCTTATTTGAAGGAGCATCTAATACGTATAACTTCATTCTAAATTTATCAAAAGTTTTATTTTCAATCCTTAGCCACTAAACAATTCAGTTTCATATTCCACTGATTTAGATTTACTTAATTCTTATTTAGATTTTATAAATCAGAAAAATAGGATAAAAACATCAAATGACGAGGATGCTGTGACAGAGTTCTTCTTTGATGGATCCTAAAATTAGAAATTATATTTTTCAATCCTTAGCCACCAAGCAATTCAGTTTCATATTCTATTGATTTATAACTCAGATTTATTTTATTCTTATTCAATTTGATTTTATAAATTAGAAAAATAGGAAACAAAACTCAATAATTTTTCTGAAATATCGATATGTAAAATGGCACCAATTCATATATACCGAACCGGTCATGGACCAATACAATATCGTGGTTCGAAGTTTCATTCCTTGGGCATACACGCACATTCAACCTTCTGTGGGACAATCCATCGGCTACTCATGACATATTCCACCAACAAGAAAAGCAGCTAATTTCATAAACAAACAGCAGAATCAGTGCAATCTGTTGCCTGCTCAGGATCTTCTGAGAGTGCACACAGGATATTGAATATCTCTCATCAATTGTAATTGTAATGATAAATCACATCGTTCTCTGACAGACAATTTAGCACAAATCAGAACATGATCATGAAAAAGAATCACCATTTGCAGACAGCCAAGCAGATCGCACAAATAGTTTGTGCATGTAAAGCTGGAAAGACAGTAATCAATGGAAGATGTTTTTTATGAGTATGATGTAGAAACTGTCAGGTTAGTCACAAAGCTGCAAAACTCTTGATATGACAAAACCTTAAATTGCACAATTCTGTCATCCCTCAAAGAAAAAAAAAAAAAGCTAAAACACTCTGCTGGGAGGATTCAATACAACAGAAGCTTCCCTATGCTCGGTTTGTGTACTGGCCAGTTCGAGTATCCACCAAGATCTCTTCACCAGTGTTTACAAACAACGGCACATTTATGACCACACCTGTGTCAAGAGTTGCTGGTTTTGATCCCCCTGCAATTTGTATTTTGTTCACGCAAACATTAGATATTCTTCTCACCTGAAATTTAATATGTAAATAAATGAACACTGAAGAAATGTTGGTGCTGATACATTAAACCCATTCAACTGTCCTCCCTGACCACAATTATAACCTTTTCATGGAAAATGAATGTGCAACCTTTTTTCAACAAAAAAGAGGATGTGAACACTGTTCCAGTTAGAACTTCATTTTGCATATTCCGAATAGAGCTCTATTTTGTCTTAAACCGAAATTGTCTGAAGTAGTATGTCTCCAATTGTACAAAATGTGGAGATACATCAAGGAAAATGAACCGATGATGAGATTATATAACGACCAAAAAATTGTGATATGATCACGTGAATGCTTTCCTGATCTTTTAGGAATTGTAAGCATGCACAAATGGTGGTAGGATTAGCTACAAGACAAAAGTAGAGGCACTCCATCGATAACTACAAGAAGAAAATTTGCATATAACCATATGAAAGGGCTCTGCAAGACAGTTTCACTTGTCATCTGTGTTACATGTGGCAACTTAATGATGTTAGACAGCAGTTTTGGGATGTTTAGATGCAAATAAATATTCTATCCAGTAGTGGCTGAATTAATGCATCAAAACTAAAAAAGAAAGAAAGCAACATCTATTCAGTTGAAAGAATCAATTATTAGCAACCTTTCTGGGCCAAAACTCGATTGTTAAATTGCAGAATCAGTAAGAAATCATTATATAAATCTCTCTCCTAAAGTACCTTGTGCAGTGTCACCTCTTACACCAGGATCCACATCAACCACTGTCAGCTTAACTATGATGGGAAGTTCAAAATCGATAACCTATATAATTGTTCCACATTAGTTGATCTGAAACTTATACATCTTACAAGTGTAAATGCATCAACCAAAAAGGATTTCAATAAGGGACAAACAGGAAGACAAAAAGATGAAGAGCCCCCAGCCAAACCCATAATCCGAGCACCCAACATTTTCCCATTTTCACATAACAATAACTAAGGTGTGCATAAGCCACAAAGACCATGATAGAGCAGAGACAAGGAATACCCGTCCATTCCAGAAAACCACATTACAGTCCATACCCTCCTTCAGCCATTTGGTCTTTTCACCAACTTCTGCTTCAGTCAGACGAGTTTCCTCGTAGGTAGCCTGTCACAAATTATCACATCAAGATATCTGCTATATCTTGTGAAGATTCACATATGTAATAGCATATAATGAAAAGGGAGTATTTCAAAAGCATCTCATGTTTCAACACTGTCAGCCTTATGTGCAATGTGGTCACTGAGAAAATATATAAAAGCAGGTCAGTTATTTGAATGCAGAATATTCTAGGTTAAACACCCAAATTTTAGTTTCCTGGACCAATATCAGATGAGGCATAGGCATAAAAGATAAAGTTTCTCAGTTAAAAACCTGAAGCCCAGTATAGATTCAATCACAAAAAAACTATTCAATTCTAAGTATAGAGGTCCTCAACTCTTTTCTATTTTAAAATTAACTACTCCATCCTTTAGTTTGATTCCATAACATAAAATCAAGTTGTCAGGTGGATAATCATGTCTTTCCTAGTTTTCTACTGAACTATTTAAATTCTTTTAATTCCTTTTGTCCTCAACTGATGACAAATGTTTCCAGAACTGTGCAATCTCTAAAAGTATTCTATCAGTAATGCCCAAGATAAACAGTTCCTGGTTCCACTGTGCATGCATTCTGCAAATAGGCCTCCATATGCATTATCAAAGAAAGAATTTTACCTAGATTTGCTAATAATTTATCAAGTTGGTTTTCGTTCTTGTCATGGAGACTGCCCCTCCTTGAGAAATTAAGGGCTGACATGACCAAAGTGGACCTGTTGTCTTTTGATCACTCTTAACACATGCAAGGCGCTTCTAACCCAACTTTACTGGTCTATTAAGAACAACCACTTGAAGAGATCCTCAGATAAAATGTTGATATATAACAAGAATGAGATTCATATCACCTATTCCTAAAAATGCAGCTCAGTGATCACAAGATTCCTTAAGAACTCATAACCAGGCTCCCAAAATCAAATGACAGCAACGGAACAACTAGTTGGCTTCCCAAGATGCTTTAGAATCATGAATTCTCATCCAAGTTATAACTACCAACAAAAGGAGAAAGAAACTTATTCCTCAAGTAGATCGATGAGCAAATCTAAACATTGTTATCAGAAGGTGTCATAGAATTTAGTATGTGATCCTATATCCAAGTTGCAGACAAGAACCGAGAACACTGAATTACCACAACAGAGTGATATACCTACTTTACACCTTCATCAGTCTATCAATGCATCATAAATATTTTCTCATAGAGACTATGGTTGTCCTTGACATATCATGCCAGATCATGTTAGTCATGGTAAGCACAAAATCTTATCATGCCATGCCAAAACGTGACACAAATCCAACTGGGCAATTTGTATTAATCAGAATGCATCATCATGGCGATGTAATCGACAGAATGGAGAAGCATATATACAGTGGCAGACACCATCATACCATGCGCACACTTCGATAAGGTAAAAGATGAATGAAATGAATCATCTTTAAAAGTGTAGATAAATTAAACTATTCTATTATTCATTTGTGTCATAATTGCAAATGCGAAGGAATGCAAATTTGTACCAGATCCATGAACACAAATTGGGAGCCATCCTTGTATGTGAACTGTTTGGTTTCCTTGGCAATATTTGCTTCTTGAATCTGTCACAGCAGGGTACCACAGGGCATTAGGTCAATAAAAGAAACAAAAAAGAAAAAAGAAAGGGAAACAGTGGACCAGCCTAAACATTTTACAAAGAAGAAGTAGTGTAAACCAAAAGCAATGAAGCATATAACCCTACAAGGCCTGTCATGCATTACACTGATGCGGAAACACAAATTTCAGAAACACGCCGAGGTTGTGTTTCAGTATGAACTCGGATTTACCGTGCTTCCTGCTCGGAAGGTTTTCTCAATCGTGTTGCCTGTTATGTAGTTGCGCACTTTCGTTCTCACGAATGCTGCCCCCTTTCCAGGTTTCACATGGAGAAACTCTATCAAGTCGAACCAAAGACCAGAATAAAGTTAACCAGAGGGATGACTGCGAAGTTCGACGATGACAGCAACATTACACGGGAAAAGAACACTCTCTATCGTGGAGCATAAAAGGAAGCGATACCGAGAACCCGCCAGGGGGCGCCGTCGACTTCAATGTTGGACCCGACCTTGATGTCGTTGCTGGAGAAGGCGTAGATTCCTGAAAGATGAGGGAGAAAAAGAGGGAGAGAATCAGCGATGAGGGGCAATCACAGGGAGGAGAGAGCTTCTGGCTCAGAACTACTATCATTACTAGGGAAGGAGGAAAACTTGGAGCGCAGAGGCGTGAAGAACAGGGTGCGAGCCCTCGCCATCGGCAGCATGGGGAAGGGAGAGGTCGGCGAGCAACGGAGCAGCCGAGCGTGGGAAGAAGAGAGGTGGAGGGAAGCCATTGTTGCCGCTCACACTCCCCTGGCGGTGCCCTCCAACTCACCGTGTTAATGATAAAGGCGTCCAGTAAATACATAATAATTAAAATTTTCCCTCTTTAATTTCCCTTCTTTTTTACTCGAATATTTTCTCGACCGCACGATTCGTAAGCACAAGCGATGAACGGTGATCATCAGTCCGGTTCCCTTCCCGCATAGGCTGGGCCAAACACGCTCGACGGCAGGATTGACATGCACGGATCATGAAGCAGCTACAACGTTGCACGAACCACCAAGCTAATTCGTCAGCCGGCCTTACCCCATCCAAGAGCAAAACTTCAACCAGAGCCCGACTATGATGAGATATTCACACTTTACTACGGACATGCATGAAGATTGGTTGCAGAGACTCATTCAACAAAAGAACATGGAATACGTGAGCTTAGAAGATTATATATATATATATATATATATAATTGGTCGCAGAGACTAATTGCACAAAAGAACAGGGAATACGTGAGATTAGAAGATTAGATATATATATATATATATATATATATATATATATTGGATAAGCATGATTTTTTCCTGTATTCCATGTGAAGTATACCGCCTTCCGTCAAAACCAAGAAAAATCATAAATTTCCATCGCCTACGCACTGCTACTACTGCCACTGCCTGCCTTCTTTGCAGCAAAGAGTTGACGAAGGAAAGAAAGCTTGCCTCCCCTCCGTGGGGAGGACGTCGCTGTGATGGCGCCGCGGGTGTTCATCACGGCAGGCACAGCGTCTGGTTCTGGTGAAGGCGCTGGTGGAAGGGTATAAAGGAAGGCGTTTACGTGAGATTAGAAGATTAGATATATATATATATATATATATATATATATATATATTGGATAAGAATGAATTTTTCCTGTATTCCATGTGAAGTATACCGCCTTCCGTCAAAACCAAGAAAAATCATAAATTTCCATCGCCTACGCACTGCTACTACTGCCACTGCCTGCCTTCTTTGCAGCAAAGAGTTGACGAAGGAAAGAAAGCTTGCCTCCCCTCCGTGGGGAGGACGTCGCTGTGATGGCGCCGCGGGTGTTCATCACGGCAGGCACAGCGTCTGGTTCTGGTGAAGGCGCTGGTGGAAGGGTATAAAGGAAGGCGTTTAGCATGCGAATGATCTGGCTGAAGCTGGGCCGCGTGCTGGGATCCTCCACCCAGCATGACTGCACAATGAACACGAGCTCCGGTGGCGTGTCTTCAGGCAGCGGTGGGCGCATTTGCTGCATTGATTTCCCGGAGCAACAAAACAGTAAGTTCAAGTCAGCAATCAGTAGTCCGGTGATAGGGTAAACAATCACAGAGTGCATGCACGACAACTTTGATCAATATATCTAACACAAGCATTGTAATTCTTAGAACTTACACAAAATTCCAAAAGTTACTCGCAAGATTATAATAGGCATCATCGCCTGCTAATCAACTAATCAGATTACCTCAAGGACTTACGTATATAAAATACAAAGTGATTGGCTAAGACAAATAATCCATAATAAAAGCCCCATATAACATTTAACAGAAGTATCATCTAATTTTGGAACCCCTTTTTTGTTCAACTCTACATGTAGTAGAGAATTACCTCTAGATAGAATCCACCAGGGTATGGTTCAAACCGAAACAAAACCAGTCAAGCATCAAAACCAAACTGGGTCTGATTCGACAGTTCCAAACTGAACCGAAATCGGGTTCTGACGGTTCAGTTCCAAACAAGATTAAAAAACAAGTGGGTTCCAGGGTGCAGTAGTTATCACTCCAAGCTTAATGACCGGTTCAAAGCTTGGGGAAGTAATTTACTTTTTTTTTTCTTTTTATCAATCAAAACTGGTGGTTCGAACCGAAATCAGATCCGCCTAGTACTGGTTTGGTTTCGGTTCCGAAATCAAAACCGGTTTTGGAACCATGATCAGGGTACCTCTAGAAAGTTATCTTCAACAAATTTTTCTATGATACGGTGGAGTAATATCATTTACTGTTGTAGGTGATCAACTACTAATGGCTCCAAATCAGCAACCCCAATAGTATATACTTCTGTGCAAGTATTTGCGTCTTATTTTTCTTTATTTCTAAATGAAATCGTAATGAAGCCCCAAGGGTTTATGGGTGCTTCAAAGATTAAACACTAGATAAAGGGTTCAATTGGCAACCACCTGATTACCCATAGATGATAATCTTAGAAGTGATAGTAATGATACTTAAAAGCAAGGATTGGTATATCACTCAAAACGGTATATGGTACGAGCAGTACATACTGGTCTGGGAGTGGGCCAGTACGTGGACCACCCCTGTTTCAAACGATCAGATTAAAAGAATAAAAAATCAGAAAAGTGACAGGGTCCATCCAACTCAGCATTTAAAAAAAAAGAACAAATTAGGGCTCGTGTTCTAACACAAGCCCTCTTCTTGCATACGACGCCGCTACTTCGCCACTGCAACTGCCATTGTTCCTTCTTCTTCCCACGTATGCTCCCACCTCTTCTCCTCTTCTTCCTTCCTTTTTTATTCCACCGCTTCTTTCTTCTTCCTCCTCCACCTCTTCTTCCCTCTTCCTTCCTCCTTCCTCCTTTTTCTTAATCTGTTCCTCACCATCCATTCCTCTTCTCCCTCATTTTCTTCCTCTGTAAAACACTGATACATATATCACTAATACTGACAGGTATGTACCAGTCCAACAGATGGCTGAAATGGCGAACCTTGCTTAAAAGCACCACCAAATGTGATGCAGAACCTCCACATATAAATGATATGTACTGTGAACATTCAAATGTATGGCTCCTGGCTAGCACAAGTTCCCTACATTGCTGAAGCACATCATGTAATCCCATATGCTTTAAATATTAATTATATATGAGCCATGAGGTCTAAGAATCCCACTCAACTTTATCAACTTGTATCCTAAGATGTTTCAATTTTTCATTTCTATGTGGCCGTTTTACTTTCCCTTTTTAGCTTCCATTGTCTGTTAATCTAAATAATTCCTTTAATTCATTAAATACTCATATGCCATCCAATCACCTCACTTTCTTGAAATTGAGGTTTAAGTTGACAAGCATTATCATGAAATTTATAAGGTTTAAGTTGACAATGGAAGCATCACAGATCATAGTAGTATAACCAATTGTAGTTTTAAGTATATTGTCTTCCCAGCAATTAGTACAGATACAGATAAAGGCAGTCCAACAACATTAAATACTATTGCATACTAAGCTACAAAGCAGTAAAGATGAAAACCAGAAAGCACTAAACATTAAACAATGATAATCAAGTAAATCTTCAGCCGACATGTGGGGCAAAACTTTAGGATTAAGTTAGTTACTTTTCGATTATGCACCTCACTTTCTTCTGCAAACTATAAAATATTATTGCAGATTTGATTAGAAAGAACTTTATAAAGCTCCAAGACTGAATCAAGACACAGTAAACAAAGGAAATTGAAAGGAGCAACATGCTAACCTTAAAAGCAGCAGCATAAGCAGCCTGCAAGTTTGACATGCCTTCAAATGGCATTCGATTGGTCAACAACTCCCACAATACAATGCCAAAGCTGTAAACATCAACCTTGTTGGTGTAGTGCTTCTTCTCACCACGACGCAGAGTAACTGTACTATATAACTGCAACAGCACAATAGAAAGAAGAACCATAAGCAAAATAGCAAATAACTCTAGGATTGCAACGGAGAAGATTGAGAAAAATAATTGAAAGCATTGAACCAGCTTTAATGCTTTGACTGATTACACTTTTAACTGTAAACCAATGCTGTGAATAAACTTAGTCCTGAAAATCAAAATAACTATGATATGAGCAACAAATCCTAGCATACCACCAGCAAAGACTTAAAACATATGTAAAACTGAATACAATTTTTATTCACAATTTGTCTACAATTTCTAATACACAACCAGCAGATGTCACAAAAAGTTCAGCATATAGCAGATTCTATAATCTCATCCAAGCCATAAGCACCAACATTGGTGATTTACTTCAATTAAGGTTTGCTAGGTTTTATTTGTAAACATAACTACCAACATGAATTTTTTGTTAATAAGAACAAGCTGTAGAATAAAAGGATAAGCATACTGAGTACTGGCAAAGTTTTAACAGTTCGACTTGCTCCATGGTAAAGCATATGAAGAACAATGTAAGTTGTGGAGAAAGATTGATAATTATGTTAATATAAACAAATGGCAGTTGCAATCCATAAACAAATAAATAAGCAACTTCCTAAGAGTATATTAAGAAAATCATGGAGAATTCAAAAACATAGGAAATGACTCAAAACAGCCATCTGTAAGGTGACGTTCTTCACACCATGTCATCTAAATCATGGGTTATGGACTAACACTATGACAATTTTTGAAGCAGGCAAACTTTTAAATAGGACATGTCCATTAAGATCCTCGTATCCTCTACTTAAAACTATATGTGCATGTCCAATCACCATATATTTCCCAAGACACCAAGAAAAAGGAAATTAGATGTTAACAAGTAACAAATACATGATAACCAGTGAAGTCAATGGTGTATCACCTCAGGAGCCATCCATCTGTAAGTTCCAGTTTCGGCAGTCATCATCTCAGTAACTGTTTCTTCTCTTGCAAGTCCGAAATCAATAAGCTTCACATTCTTCTGGTTTGCCGTAAGCAACAAATTATCTGCACATTTTCATTTATTAAACTATACACTCATGCACCAAAAGGAACAAAAACAACAATAACTATGATAACATGCTGCTCACAGATAGGCAACACTCATACACTCAGCGAGAGGCAATCTACATCATGCAGCTCACAAATTTCATTAACTTTGATAACATGGTACTCATGGTCATCACTATACCAAACTTTGATGTACAGTAACAGCATAAAGTATTATTTGCAGAATCACTTTGTGATCCCTACCAAAAGTGTCCCATGGCAGCAATGAGATGCATAAGTTGCCAATTTGAGAATGCACATATAAAATGTACTGCAACTCATTAACATGGTGACCTATTCCGTTTCTTTAGCTTATGTATACAATTACTATCAAACTACCGAAAGAATCAAAGAAAAATTAAATATTTGTTATCTTAACAACCAAATCAGACTTACTATCTAATGACTACATAAAGCATTTTGAAGTACCAATTCTACTTTGCAAACAGTAAATTAAAAAGGAAACAAAAAATAATTATATTTTCTCACAAACTACACACTGTACCTACATATGTATTTACAGATGCATACACATAAATATAGTTATAAAAAGGGTGTTTCTTATTTTTTAGAAAAGAAAGGAACAGCATTACAATTGATATACCTACATATGTACTAATACATGGATACACATAAACAGAGATACAAAATAATGGATGTAGACATTTCAAAATACAAGAACACTCCTATACTTTTGAAAGCAATTTGTCCTCCAAATCAGATGTGTTTTATGGTGGCAACTGGCAAATAACTTTTGTGCAAGACAATAAAAATTTAACAGTTGAATGATTAAGATTGTAGTGCAAACAAAACCACAAGACAGGTACCAACCAGGTTTCAGGTCTCTGTGTATAATCCCATTAGCATGTAAGCAGTCCATTGCACGAGCAATATCAAGTGCAAAGCTAATTGCTTTATGAAGATCTACTTGTTTGGGACGAATGCTGCTCAAATATTTCTTCAATGACATTCCTGGAAGCAGCTCCGTGGCAATCACCATGAAGGGGTCCTTGCAAGCTCCAATGAACTTCATGAAAGAGAGAGAATAGTTGAGGCATAAAATTGAAAAGAAATAGAAGAAAGAACGAAATAGGAAGGCCAAGACCATGGACTTGAAACTATTATATGTCAGAAATGATAAGCAAATTAAGAATTATTGAGCAGACACTCACCTTGACAAGATTTTCATGTTGGACTCTGGACATCATATTTACTTCTCGGATAAAACGAGCTTGAAGAGTTACCTTCTCCTCAGGAGTACTGCCACCATTGAGAACTTTGATTGCCACAATTTGGTTGTGGTACCTGATTGATAGAAGCTGATACAAATTACAACAACCAGAATAATGCATATACTTGGACAAGTTTTTCAAGACAAATTACGATCAGCAAGCTAATAGAAATCCTCATGTTCTTTCCATCAGTCACAATTAAACTGTTAGTTGGTAGGCCTCTAAGTTTAGAAATCCTTATGATCTTTGCATTAGTCACAATTAAACCTTAAATCAGTAGGTCTCTAAGAAGTATATACAATAGTTTGTATATCAATTGTAACAACCTGTGCATGGTTGTACCTATTAAACCTGGTATACAAATCTAAAAAGTGTTAAGTCAGTGAACATGAGCTATTTAGTTCTTAGCTCATGTATTTATACACCTACAAGCAACTAAATGTAATGTACTTCAGCAGAATCAGACCCACAGTATTTTAAAATCCCAATCCTTAACTATTAAAAGGATGTTGACCCAAGTCCAGTTATTAAATGCAGTAGTTTATAATTTTTGCAACCATACAAATCCAGTGCATGAGTTCCAACCAATGCAAGGTCTGAAAAGGGTCCATGTATATAGTCTTCCCCAACAAGTTGAGAGGTTGTTTCTGTGTCTTTATTTCGGGTCACATAGATCACAAAGGGCTCGCCCTCGAAATTTTACAGCAGCTTTACAGCTAGTGAATCCTCTCTAGTCAGTATGGTACTGCAGACATACATATATCACTAAGAATTTATCAACCACCCATGAGAAATTTTTCATATTCGTGGTAGTTGCATTATGTTCTCTTTTCCTTTGGCAGCAACATAGAACATAAAAACTAACCAAGAAACTAAAATTGTGTTCTTCATCAACAGAAACCAAATGATATTATAATCAAGGTTCTGCACTACAAGTATTGAGTCCTTGTTAGTCCATGAATGGACCGACTCAGGTCCAATCTATGCCAGTGTATTAGCAAACGGTATTGCTAATATGTACTGAGGTACAAAGAAGAGAGGCAGTTCATGTTTTGGTTCAAGTCCAGACTAATAAGTACTGCGGGGTCCATTCTGGTCTGGGCAAAACAATAAATCTTGACTATAATTATAAGAAGCCTTCTTTTATAAAAGTTTTATTGCATTTTTACTTAGCTAGCTCCAGGCCTTGCTCTTGGTTTCAATCTACTGTTGGTCCCTCCAACTGCAGCTGTAGACAAATGTGTTTGTTCCCTTAGGACATGCCCAAGATGTAAGGGCTGAATTACAAAACTTCTGCAAGTTAAAAGCTAGAAAAGCGAAGAAACTTTGTTATATACAGTCCCATGATCAGGAGTACGATTAAAAAAAACTTCTCATATTTTAAATCAGAAAAAAATGAAGTAATTACATCATAGAATGATCATATTCTCAAATTATTTACAAACATAAAAATCAGGAGCAAAGTGAAACATCATTGAATAGGTTAAAAATATGTGGGAAGCATTCACAGAAATTTCAATTTTGATTTGCAATTTTGAATAGTTAAAAAATCATCAAATAAGATGTTTTAAATAAAATATAACATCAAATGTATCGATCTTCTGAAGCATCAAATGTGGACGTTAAGATAATAAGTTTAAGAAATAGAAGCTGGATGTACTTTTCTGCATAACAGAGTAACATTCTGAAAGAACGAAGGATAAAATTGAAAAAGCAAGAAATACATTTACTAAGATCCTTCCAACTTTAGCTGCTAATTCTACATTTATGATATGGCTCACTTGGCAATAAATTTCCGGAAAAGACGTGAAATAGTTTGCCAACAGAGGAAGGAAAAAATTGAGGCGCTTGTCTAGTTGGTTCATTGAACTTACTTCCCCTCGTAGACTTTCCCATGGGCTCCCTCTCCGATTTTTGCTCCAATATAAAGTAACTTTGGGTCGATCAAAAGCTTCTCATCAATATCAAGATGTGCAGTTGGAAAATTTCCATTTGCTCCCAAGGAGTGCCGTCCAAGGGGCAGAGAATCAGCTGCTACCTGGCTCCCACCCGGACGCCTGAAATCCTCTTCGTCTCTCCTACTGTCTCTATAGTCGTCGATACAGCTCATGATTCGGCAAGCACAGCCACAAAACGGTCGCCTACCCGAAGTCCCAAACTCTGTACAGCATCCAAACCTGAGCTCCTCACATCAACTGAAACCAATCCATCCTTCACAAAGAGACGAGAACAGTAGGGTTTTCTTTCAAAGAAACGCCTTTTTTCTCTATTTCATAGAAACTCTAAGCTCTTTACTGAGACATCTTTCTTCAATATCACTCATCTATTCAGAAAGAACAAGCTTTCCCGTCAACCACAACCTCCGAGAGAAGAATCGATCAATTAGACCCTTCCCTCACTAAAAATCTCCAGTTGCCATAGCAAACCATTACAAAACCCTAAAGCTTTTCCCCGTCAAACCACCTTTCTTGATATTGAAACTTCGCATCAGCTACTCCGAGAGCACACAGCAAAAGGAAGTAAAAAAAAAAAAGGAAGAAAACATACAGCCACGCAATCAGTGCAGCGCTCGAATTCGAATCCGATGCTGGCCACCGCGTCCAAAAGCCGTACAATCGGCGAAGGAATTCACAGTCAAACAGGACGGGGTTAAGCCCCTCGAACTGCGACTCCCGAGCTCCTATACGCCTGCTGCTGCATCTACAAAACCCTAAAACTCCTAATCCAAGACCCAGCAATTTTTTTCTTCGTTCTATCCCTCTCCAGCGTCAACGAGAAGATTGTCCGACCATGGATCGCTCAGAACAGCGGCGGCGGCTCTGCTTTTATACGGTGGAGAGCCGTGGAAATCACAGGGCCAATCAGAGGCCTCCACCCACGCGGCAGTGGCGGAGAAAGAGTAGATGCCCTGGCGGCCCATTTCCAATTTCCACCAAGCCGACCCGTTTCCGTTCTTTTTGGTTTCCCTCGGTGAGGACCTTCGTGAGTCACGTGTCGACAAGGTGCAGGCAGAGCAAGCGGGGTCGGTATGATTGGGGATGCGCACTGACCGTCCGATTCTTCGATGGGCGGCTGAGAGAACGCGACGGCTAGGATACGATTTTCTTCGGCAGTTAGCCGGTGTTTGTCGTTGGACTTGGACCGGTTTAGGGAACTCTGTGGCTGCATACCATCCAAAGTACATAGATACGAAGCAGTTTATAAAGCAAAGACAAAGACTGTTTTGCTACATGATTTCGCAGGCTGGGCTACTCACTCCACAGAGTCAACCGAAGTTTGAGGCCACCACGCTCGTTACAATCAACGCGCAATCCCATTTCGCTTATATAATACTGTACTCTACGCGTCCATGGTGCCATTAGAATACGCCTGTGTAGGTTGCTTGCACAACGGACGACCTTTCGCCTTCTCCAGAGTCAAGTCTTACCTGAAATCATGGAAATGATAGTAGAAGCAGCAGCAAAAGCTGATGGCTACATCACAACTTAATTAGAAGAGCATGTATATGATCTTCTATTCATGGTTGCATTGCATCATTTGCAGTCACAAATTTCAAGGCTTTGAAAGCTACTGCTAGCTAGGTAAAAGGAGAAGAAAGAAAAGGCAAGTTAGTAGAAGATAAGCTTGCAAGATGGATGAACAAGTAAAGGAAATCTATGGGAATCCATCAAACTGTGACCACCTAATGGAGTGATGCAGAAACATCACCTGTCTTCTCTTTTGTCATTGTTACTCTTGGGTGGAGGCGCACCTTGCTTTGTGGATGTAGATGTCATGAGGAAGTCTAAATGGCCAAAGCACTGCTAACATTTCAGGAATTTATTTCTAGTGGGGTTGGGTAGTCACCAATAGAAGAACCGTGGAAAGGAAGTACACGTAGTCATATGTTCTACAAGTTGCACTTGGTGCAGACCATCGTTTCTATCATCAATTTACAAGATGGAAAAGCTATATGGACTCCTGTGCGGCTAATCTCTAATTAATGCTCAGCAGTTGGTGCTGCAGATGTCACCATGTCGGTGAGGGAGATTGAAAGCTGTGCCACCTTTCTTATATGGATCTATCTAACGCAGGACGTCGCCTTCCTTCGAGGCCTTGGTTTCTTGGATAAGCCTTCGTCATGGTTACTGTGTTAGATCAAACTACTATGCAAAAAATAATGAAATAAGAATAAATTTTAAATTATCATAGATTTAGAATATGATGTGCACATTATTAATCAGATATCTCGGATATCATGAATTGCTCGAAGATCTATGTACAAAGATGATTTTTTTTTATAAATCTATTTAAAGGATCTTTGGTGTATTATCATTGTACAGAGAGAGCAGAGAACGAAAGATATAAAAATAAGTTAAAAGGGAGAGAAAGCAGAGAACAAAGGATAAAAAAATAAGTTAAAGAGTCCCTCCCTAAAGCATCCTTTAATATATCATAATCTGATAATTTTTTATTGATAATAATGTTATCAGAATCTAATTAAATTTTTAATATATCTTATATAAATCATTATATCATATAATTTAACATACTAATCATCATGCCAAAGATACTCTGTGATGTTCTTTATTCTCGTGATTATCTCGCCTCTACAAAATATCTGTGACAGTTTTTTTTTTTAATTATAAAATTAGTTTAATTAAATCAGTACTGTGAATAAATATTAAAAAAATAGGTTAATTGACTTGGGCTAATCCCTAATCCAAAATAAAGGAAGTCATATATATATATATATATATATATATATATATAGTTTGAAAGTTTGAAACTATCAAGAAATATAAGTATATGCATAGCGTCCCAAACAATATTAAGCATCCTTCAAAAGGCTTCAACTTATCAACAAGCATTAGTTGAAGAGACTCGGCATCGACTTGTACTTCTATCATGCTAATAACACCTTACTTGGAATGATACATGTCTTCCTTTATTGTATTTGTCTTATTATAGAGGCTATCTTTATCATAGGAATTTATCTCCGTAAGAAAGACAATTTTCATTCGCGTCTCGTATCATAAAGCAATGACCGGATTTACTTGAAATGGTCGAAGAGGTGTCGTAGATGTGGTTCAGTTAAAGAGTAAGAACAAAGAGCAAATATTTGATAAGAATTAAATGAAGAAGATAGAAAGATAGAAATTGTAGAAGAAACTATGAAATGTATAAGATGTAATTGACTAATACATTTGATAGTGAACCCTTGATAGCTATTTATACACACTCAATAGGGAGGTTATACACATACAGCAAGGAGGATTTTTCTCAACTACTTAGAGATTTCCTCAACTGCCTTGAGGAAATCTTATCTGCTTATCATGCCCCTGCAAGATTGAGCTTCCATCAAGGATGTCGATCTTGGACCGATGAGATGAAAATAGTTTGCGGGCGAGAGGCTTTGTGAGTGAGTCTGCTAGTTGATCAGCTGTATGTACGTGAGAAATACGGAGTTGATGTCTGACAACTTGATCTCGCACGAAGTGGAAGTCGATGGCAATGTGTTTCATGCGGGAATGTAACACTGGATTGGCACATAAGTAGGTAGCTCCAATATTATCACAATATATTGTAGGAATAACCATGGAGTTGACGTTGAGTTCCTTGAGCAAATTTGTGACCCAATTGAGTTCAACAGTGGCGGTGGCGATGGCACGGTATTCAGCTTCAGTTGTAGATCGTGCAA
>LVTN01001368.1:65585-76868 GCA_001649415.1 Musa itinerans
AAACTATAAACTCATTAAGCATGGTTTCATTGAACATAAGGCATCTTTAATCAAAATCGAAAAGCTATACGAAAATCATCAAAAATGCACATTATTGCTTCTTAAGAACATTCATAAGATTAATCTTATTTGGCATACAAGCATTAGATTTAAATCTAACATTTTCTTCCTTAATCACAAAACATGCAATTGTCATGATCATTTTTTTTAATTAGCTAGAAAAAGAAGCATGATATATATAATTTTTTTATTTACTAACTAATTTAAAAATAACTCATGAAAAAGCATCAAGTAATTTCGAAATAAGGCAAAGGGGTTTTGGTTATCTCATCGTCAAAAGTCGTTAAGGTGCAGTTTGCCACCTCGCCTTTGTGGTTTGTTCTTCATCTTCGGATGAACTTGATTCGTTTCAAGCCACCTTGAGTGATCTCTTCTTCTTTGGCAACTTCTTTTTAAGTTTATTTTTATTCTTTAATTCTTATTTAATGAACTTTTTAAATTTTATAATAAGAAGTTCGAGTTCATCATTACTTGGGTTTTCGCTCGAGTGGTCTTCATTTGTTCTAAGTGTCAAATCTTTTCTATTCTTTGGAAAGTAGCTCTCATGTTCATTTTATGTTATACAACTCATTTCATAGGTCATTAAAGTCCCGATAAGTTCTTCAAGTGGAAACTTGTTTAAGTCTTTTGCCTATTGTATGGTAGTTACTTTTGAATCCTAATTTTTATGAAGAGAACGTAAAATTTTGTTTACAAGTTCAAAATCAGAAAAGCTTTTACCAAGTGGTTTTAGACCATTGACGACATCCGTAAAACGGGTATACATGTCTCCAATGGTTTCACTTGGTTTCATACGAAACAATTTAAAATCATGCATCAAAAAATTGATTTTTCAATCTTTAACTTTACTAGTGTCTGCATGTGTGATTTCAAGAGTGTGCCAAATATCATGCATAGTTTCACAAATAGAATCATGATTAAATTTATTTTTGTCTAGTGCACAAAACAGAGCATTCATAGCTTTCACATTTAAAGAAAAAGTTTTCTTCTCCAAATCATTCCAATCGTTTATTGGAAGAGATGACATTTGAAATTCGTTTTCAACAATATTCCATAAATCGAGAATCAACGAAAGCAAGAAAACTCTCATTCGAGTTTTCCAATATGTGTAGTCCGTCCCATTGAATATGGGAGGACGAATGATATAAAGACCATCTTGAAAGCCGAAAAGAGCTATTTCTCTTGGGTGTTAAACCAAATAAGAAAAACATGGCTCTGATATTAACTATTAAGAACAGTTTTGTAAAGATATTAACTTTGTTTCGAAAAGATATTAACTGATATCAATAAGAGCTATTTTGTTCCGATTAAACCTATTTTGGAAAGATATTAACTTTGAAAGCATCCGGAAGGATGTGTAGCAAAAGTAATGAGGAAGTAAAGCAGTTTGTAATAAAGATAAACAACAAAACAAAAATGTAAACCATTTTATAGTGGTTCGATCGTCGTGACCTACATCCACTCCACTGATTCTTTTTACGTCGAGGCTACCGACATCCACTAACGATCTTCCTTCAATGGATGAAGATCAACTACCCTTACAACTCAATTCTCCTTTTGACAGGTTCCGGAGAGAACCTTTACAACCCATTTTTACAAAGCTTCTCTCACACTCTCTCTTAGAATGGTCTTTAAACTTTAGGAGGAGGGACTCTATACTTTACAAGGGTTTTCAACTTTAGAAACACAGAATTTTTAATCACCTTTCTTGCTACTCCATGCAAAAATAACTGGGGTATTTATAGACCCCAAATGGCTTCAAAACTTGGAACCAAAATTCAAATCTCCAAGATTTTGGGGTACGGGCGGTACCACTACCTGCATTGGGCGATACCACCGCCTAGTTTAGCGATACCACTGCCACACAGTCTCGGAGACTAAGTCTGGGTGGTACCACCGCCTGACATAGTCTTGGAGATTGTGCTACGACGGTTTCATCTGTTGGGTCACTGTTTGGGCCTTTCACTTGGCCCAACACAACCCAAACTTGGGCCTAATTGACCCCTAATTGAGTTGGCCCAATTCCAACCCAATTATGTGCTAACTACGAATTCTAAGACATTCACTAAGCTAAATAAGTCAGTAAGTCTAGGTTTATTCCACTGATCTTCAAAAGAACTTCCGATGATCTCTCAACAATATTCCAGTGGACTCCTAGTAAGCTCCTAGACTTCACGATAATCTTCTTGGCGAGTTCTAACGAGCTTCTTTGGCAAGCTCCTAGACTTCTCGGTGAATTCCGGTAGAACTTCCAACAAACTCTCGAACTCCCAACGAAATCTCATTCTTAACTCCGTGACTTCATTTTGTTTTATGCCTTAACTGCTATCATAGTTAATCTTGCACACTTAAAACCTATTTCGATCTAGACAATTATTACAAAGCTTGAATCAAATGTTGTCCGGCATGTCATTGGTTCATCGATGCCTCATCTGATTCTTTGGCGTATCGTTCTCTCTTACGGCCTATTGCCCAATCGGCTAGTTGACCTCCGCAACTCCGATTTCCTTGACGTAATTTTCGCTCTTCTTGGCCCGATGCCCGAATCCATGGCCCAAAGTCTTCTGCTGATACGTCGACTGATCCTTCGGCTTGACGTTCAATCTTCTAACATGTTTTTCTCCGGCCAACCTAATATGATTCTTCTTGCTTTAATTGTCTCTCCCTAATCGAAGCTTCCCATGTCACTCAAAACACAGATCAAATCATAAATTGTATCGATTGGTTTTATCATTAAAATCTGAGATTCAACAAATTATTCGTCGACGGATATATCTCTGATTCTACTAAGCAATCTATTAATTTTATCTATAGATAAAAGAAAAAAATTTTTTTTAACAGCATGGGGAGAAGAAGCCTCGGCATGGGGAGAAGAAACCTCGGCAACGTTGCCGAGGCTTCGCAAGGAGAAGAAACTTCCCACAGATAAACCTCGGCGATGTCGCCCCCTTTTTTTTTTTTTATTTTTTTTTTTTTTTTATATTTATATATATATATATATATATATATATATATATATATATCCACATTAGAATTCAGTATAGTTTTATTCCTAGCTATTAGGATTGATAAATATTTTTATATTCCTTAGTCAAAATTTTCTTATTCTATTTTAAATTTTTATGTGGAGGACGAACATGAATTTGAATTGATTTAACATAATGTTGTTGTACATGAAAATTTTAATTTTTTCTTAAGGATAAAAAGAGAAAGTACTCCACCAATTCTAATTTTTTTTTTTTATCTTCTCTCAAAAAATATCCCTTAGTTTTATAATTGTAGTAGTGTCTTCATTTTTACCTGATACTTGAAATATCCTTAGTCATTTACCCTTTTTTTCCTTCTTTTTTATTTCTTTTCCTATTGATCGATCAATAGGATGACTCAGTCCAATTATAATATTTTTATATTATGTTACCTGTATTCAATAATACAAAAAAACACTATAACATAATATAAAAATACTATAAACATAATAATTTATAAAATTTATTAAAAAATATATTATAATATTTCTTTTTTATATTACTAAAAATACTATAATATAATATAAAAATATTACAATTGGATCATGTCACTTATGGATTGGTCCACAGAAAAAGGAACGGAAAAGGTATTCCAAATATCAGTAAGAAAAAAGAGTGCTGTCGAGGATTCTGAAAATAAAAGATATTAATTTTTAAAATCCAAAAAAGTCATTTTTTCCGAAAATTTATCCAAAAATATCGAACTATGTAAATTTTATGTTCATTATTTTTTAAGTATATATTTTATTATTAATTTAAAAAAAAATTTGGTACGAGAGATTCATCCTAATTATGCGTTATACGTGTTGATATGATGTGTGCGTGAGCACTCAGCGTGTGGTTTGGCAATGATAGGTGTATATGCATATAAAAGGACGCTCGAAACATGGTTTCGTTAATTGTTGATGATCGAAGCCCCGAGTCTAATTCGACGAGGCATTCTAATCGCCTGAGAAGTTACAGGAATCGTGTCCACCATCCATGGCCATATCAGACAGATGCTATTGATGCAACGGCCGTTTATTTATGACCGACTCGTTCAAATTCCCATCTCTATCTCTCGCTCGCAGTGCGATCGCGCGGTGATCCGATGGCGACGGCGCCAGCGACGCGTGCGCGCAGCCACCGCTTTCGCGCGCCGCCTCCGTCCCCGATCGCCACCGGAAAGGGGCTGCGGTCGGCCGCCGTCGACGATCTCGTGCTCACCGAGTATCTAGAGGACTCGCTGCGCGTCCCCGATCTCAACCTTCCCGAGTCCTACTTCCCGTCGAGGTCCCCGCTCAAGGCCCTAGCGGAGGTCGACCTCCATTCCCTGGTCTCCGGTGACGGTTTGGCCGTTCGGCAGGTGCTCGCCGCGGCGGCGGAGATCGGGGCCGTGCGCGTGGCCGGCGGAGGTGCGCCGTTGGCCGAGGAGGCGAGGGCGGCGATCGAGGCTTGCGGAGTGGTGTTCGAGACACCGGAGGGGGAGAAGAGTAAGGGCGCGCTGGGGCAGCAGTGTTTCGGGTGGCGGGATGCCCTCGCCGAGGAGTTCTATTGGTATCGGTCGCGGAGCCCCGAGATGGAGCAGCTTCTCCAGCGGACCTGGCCCGACTCTTATCGGACCCTCAGGTACGTTACGATCAAAGCAATCTAACGATTACACGCATTGACACAATAATACTATTTACACCTTTATTTTGTTACAAACAGTAAAGTTTAGTTGGTCCTGCTTGTTTGATTTTTGTTTTCTTAATGCTTTCTCACTTTCTTTCATCAATTTGTATGTATTATGATCATTAAAATTCTTTTATGTTATGACCAATCATCATATAGAAATCAGATAATTGTCAATCTTATGAAAAGCTTAAAGAACTCAAGAAAAATGTTTGAAGAATTTATCAGCTGATCATAGTTGTTCAATATACGAGGATATCATTGCTCAAATGCAAATTACGTATGATGTGTTTTCTTCTTCAAAATTATTGGTTGAACCACCTCCTATGTTCTATTGAACCTCATCAGAGATCCATAATGTCTACCTTTTCAATTGCATGCTTAATACGAGTAATATCATGATTCAGAGATTTTTTAATTCCCTTTCCATGATAATATAATTCAGGAAAAGGGTGAAATGTTGAAAAATAAGTGATCAACCATGTATTGGAGCTTCAATCAAATATAGAAGTTCTCAGTAAGGAGCATACTTCACTGTGGTTTTGCTATGCTCTCTTTTTTTGGAACAAATGTGCTTTTGCTATGCTTGGCTGTGTTTGGATCGTATCATTTTGATGTACGGAGGAATGATCCATGACATTTGCCATCTTGTGGTTTGAGCAACAGAGGGGAATTTCCAATTGTTATACCAAGTGGTTTGAGCTCCATTTGGCTTTGTGCTTTTCCCAGTGGCTAGAAAGAAATAGGACTTGATGTCATAGAGGAAATATCACAGACAACTTCTTTAGTAAAAATGATTTCTTTCCTGGAAACCCACTGGCTCCCTGCAATGCCTTCTGTTTTGATTCTCCCTAGTTCTTCTTCTGTTCTCTTATTCTCATCAATTTCTCATTTTCCTTATGTTAATTATGTAACCATTTGAACTCCTTTGAGATTAAATTTTGTGGAGAACTGAGCCATCCAGATCTCAAAATTTAGAACTCAGTTGCATATTAAATTCACTTGTTACAAATGCTTGATTAAATTGATAAATCATTAATTATCCTTACTTATAATTGACCATCGTTTAATGCAAAATAATATCTTGAAAGAGTGTCAGCCAACTTTCACTACTTTGTACAAAGTACTGGAGGGGAAGGGGATGACAGAGAATAAAACAAGAAAAATCCAGTAAAACATAAAAAAGAAGAAGAGGGAGGGAAAACTCATGGAATTGGTGCCAGCTATAAGAGGAATCTGTGAAGTGCCAACCTTCATTATTTCTAAAACTCATTGTCATCCTGAGATATATACATTTCTGAGGGATTCTACATTTGGTTTCTATTGATTTCACTTGCCCTTCAGAAGCAAGCTAGAACTTCCTTTTCTTGCTTCTCCTTGGAAAAGAATGTGGAGTCCACAGCCAATTCATCAAGGGAGACAAAAGAACAAAATTTCCTTGGAACAAAGTACAGTCCAAGGCAAGGCAAGCAAGAAATATCAACAGATTTAGCCAGCAAACATTAGAATTAAAGAGAAGAAAAAAAACACTTGTTAACTAACAAAATACTCCAGATTGTTGTGATGTCAACAACAAAATTTCTATAACATACTGAACAATTGTTTTCAGAGAAAGAATGGAGAATGTTGCAGCTAGACTGGAGACTGTTGCAGAGTGCATTGCCAAGATTCTCTCTAAACATTTTGTGAGTCAAACACCCTCCGGAGTTGGCGAGATTCATTCGATCCTGTGTCTGAGAAAGTATGAATCCCATCACAGCAGAAGTAACATGAGGGAGTTCAGCGATGCCAAATCCCTTTACTCTCATGCTTTGAGTCTTCACATTTCTGGGGACGACCATGAATTTTGCATCCGTTGTCCAGAGGGCTCTGCAATTTTCGAGATGTCAGCTGGTGACATAGTAGTTACAATTGGTAAACCACTCCAGGTAATTTCACATGTAATCATTGATTTAAGTTCTCAGTAGAGAAATCATGGATAAAAAAGGATTGTTAGTCTTCTAGCAGAGTTTAAAAAAAGATTATTAGATTTTTGGTTGAATTGTATATTGAAGTAGTTTTCCCCTACAATTCAGGAATGGAGCAATGGAGAGCTAAAGATTGCCTCAGGGGAAGCACTTTTCCAGCCAACAGATAATCCATTTCCTTCATTCACCCTCGAATACATGTGCTCTCCACTAGTTTTGTCCCATGAGCCTGAAAATGGAACAAAGATGATCTCTTTAATAGATCAGTTGTTAATAGTGCTTGTTCTATCCTTGATATACAGCCTCTGGTCATTTGTTTTCTCCTAGTTCATCATATGATAATTACTTTCTGTTTGTAAGAAGATGAAGTTGGTTTGTATTGGTCTTGAATTCATCCAGGATTAGGTATGAACCATATCCGGCGTTTGTTTCATATCAAGGAGCAGGAAGGCTTTATTGGTTTGAGTCTCGACAGCTCACTTATTTCCATGTTGATGGAATCCAGTGGTCACACCGTGATGCTTATCAGTGGCAGCAGAAGGCCAAATTTCTTAGTGTGATTCTACTGCAGTTGGTTGCGACGTAATGTTGCTTTGGGATGAGAGCCATCGGTTGTTCACTTTTCTCATAAAAGTGATTTGGAGGATGCTTATTACATCCTAATGTATTCTTGGATTGTAGATTTGGTGTGTGATTCATCTGCTTGAATATGTCGTTTTGCCTTGAGTGATTAATTAGTGGTGTTTTGTTTTCTCTAAGAAACATGGGTAATGTGTCATTTGTTTGAGCAAAATTGATTGATGTCACTGAAAAGAGGACATAAATTTTTTTTTTCGGATAACTAGTAAAGATGAGACTCGATTTATTAATGATTAAAGTTTTTATCAAATATGCTAGTTTATATTTTTTAAATATATCGAATAAAATTTTGAATTCTTAATTCTTAGTACATGAATCTGATAGAATATTTGTTCCTTTTTATTCAAGAATACAGAGTTTATTAAAATTAGTATTTATAGCAACCCTATTTACTACTTGATGAAATCTTTCAGTGTTACAATATCCACAATTATATGGTGTATAGTATGTTATTGTGGATCTTTTTTAAGAAGTCGACATGTCTCAAATAATTGTAAAATCGGTTTCAATCCAGACATGATGAAATCTTTTTTAGTGACGACCTTTTAAGTCTTCCCTCACCGCAAAAGCTTCACATTGGATGTCAAAACTTGGCTATGCAAGCAAGCAATATCCGTGGTGATTCTAGATTAAAACTCCAAGATTTTTCTTATAAAATGAGAAGATATATAGTAAAATCAAATAAAAAATATGGTACAATATACGACTGATAAAGCAAGGGTTTATAATAGAGGTAAAATAAAGAAGGACATTGCAAGGGCTTAATACAATAAATATAACTAAAAAGCACCAAGATAGCCGTCACTAGTCATTTAATATTCTATAGCTTCCTATACAAATAAAAGATTACTAGCCTACCTTGGGAACGGTATGCATCTGAATCAATCATCCATCGTATCACTAGTTATTAAAGAGCTAATCTATAGAGCTCAATGATGATTTATCCTAAATTCATACGTAAATATATCAGATAATTAAAAAAATACTACATAATATATAAAATAAAAGAGAATATCATGAAAATCATTTCAACTTATGTTAAAGAGGATCTTATAGTAAGCCAAGTTGTTGTTCAAAATAAGATAGTTTCATTTATTATATATATATATGTATATATATATATATATAAATGTATATATATACATATGTATATATTATGTATATATATATGTATGTATATATATATGTATGTATATATATATGTATGTATATATATATGTATGTATATATATTGTTGTGGGAAACAACTTTGAGCCGTGGCTTCGGGGCCGACGCGGCTTGGTTCGGGTCCGGACGATGGGGATCTCCTTGGGGCGCTCCTCGAGCCCGCTGAGGCGGTTTGGTGTGGTGTCCGATCGGGACAATGTAGCTGACTTCTCGGGGCAGGAACTCCTCGCCTGCACGACCGGAGGGGACCTTCGGCTTCGCACATGCACAAAGGTCTGGTCGGAAGCTCAGCGCGACCTCTCCGATGATCAAGTTAGCATATGTGGAGGAGGTTTCAAAATGAAGAAGAGTTTTTCTGTGTCTCTTCCCCTCTCCTCTTTCTAATGAACGAGAGGGTATTTATAGGGAAGCATACTGCTTCCTGAGCTGCCTGCTTGCAGGGGGTAGGCTGATAGCGTCTGACTTTGTGTTGGCATGGCGTGAAGAATTGAGCTTTGGCAGGATGTTAATGCGCCTCGATCGGCGTTCCGATCTGCATTGACCAGGTGCTGTTGCGTGAGGCGTCATCTGACGTCAGCCGAGTCTTATCACCATTATTATCTTTATCATATTTTCCCCCCAAAAGAAGCCATGGGTCGGCTGTTGGGGAGGGTCCGAGACATGGCTTATGCTCCAAGTGATTAATCCTGTCGGTTTGTTGCCGATCTGTTGCGGAGGTCGGGGAGTTCGAAGTCGAAGAGTAGGCTCCAAGAGACTATGGCGGTCTCAGACGACACGAGGTCGAGGAGCACGTCCCAGGCAGGTTGGCCGCGTAGAGGAGGTGGTCTCGGGCGACGACATGAGGCCGAGGAGCACGTCTCGGGCGGGCAGGCCACGCAGAGGAGGTGGTCTCGGGCGGCATGAGGTCGAGGAGCACGTCTCAAGCGGGCAGGCCGCGCAGAGGAGGTGGTCTCGGGCGGCATGAGGCCGAGGAGCACGTCTCGAGCGGGCAGGCCGCGCAAAGGAGGTGGTCTCGGGCGGCATGAGGCCGAGGAGCACGTCTCAGGCGGGCTGGCCGTGCAGAGGAGGTGGTCTCGGGGGGCATGAGGCCGAGGAGCACGACTCGGGCGGGTAGGCTGTGCAGAGGAGGTCTCGGACCGGCTGCGGCCGAGGGGCCGAGGAGGACGGCACAGGCGGGTTGGCCGCGCACATGGGGCCGAGGTGCCGAGGAGCTACTTAGGCGGGGCGGCCGCCTCGGTCGGCGTTCCGGTCTGCATTGACCAAGTGCTGTTGCGTGAGGCATCATCTGACGTCAGCCGAGTCTTATCATAATTACTATCCTCAGCATATTCCCCCCCGAAGGAAGTCATGCCGTAAAAAGGGGGGGTTCGAGGCATGGCTTCGGCTTTGAGAAACTGTCCCAGCTGGGCGCCTTGCCGGAGGTGTGGGAATCGTGGAGTTTAGCAACTAAGAAGGGTCGGATGTGCAGCGGTGACCCAAGTAGCGTGCGGCCGACAAGCTCACTTAGTAGGGCAGGCCGACGCATGGTGTGACCTCGGGGAGCATGGAGCCGAGGAGGACGGCACAGGCGGGTTGGCCGCGCACATGGGGCCGAGGTGCCGAGGAGCTACTTAGGCGGGCAGGCCGCGCAAAGAAGGTCTCGGACCGGCTGCGGCCGAGGAGCCGAGGAGAGGAGAACTCGGGCAGGCTACGACCGAGCAGCTGCTCGGAGCAGCAATATGTTACCTTTTGTGCTCGTCCCGCCTTCGGCCACCCAGGCCTCCGCCGCGATGTATTGGTTAGCGCGCTGGAGCATCTCTGGTACCGTGGTGGGGGGTCACCCCACGAGGGACCGGAAGAGTCTGGAAGGTCGCAGGCCTATCATAAACGCCTGCATTAACAGAGTGGGGTGAGCGTCCGATAGCCCCCGAATTTGTGTTGTAAAGCGATTCACAAAATGGGAGAGAGGCTCATCCTCCCTTGGTGGAGTCCGAGGAGTAGAGCAACGAATGGCTTAGGCCGGGCATAGGCCAGGAAGTTAAGCTCGAAGCCCTTGGCGAGCTGATCAAAGGAGGTGATCGTCCCGGTCCTCAGGCCGTTGTACCATGCACGGGCTGACCCTCGCAAAGTCGTGGGAAACGCCCTGCACATCAAGGCGTCAGAGGTTCCATATAGCGCCATTTGGGTGCGAAAAGCAGCCACGTGGTCCGCAGGGTCAGTGGTGCCATCATATGTATCCAGAGAGGGAAGCCGGAAGTTGGGGGGAACTATCTGATCTTGTATTTCGAGCGCGAATGAGGATCCATTGAGTTCGTCCGCCCCGAACTCTTCCTTCGACCTGCGAACCTCCCACTGCACCTCGTCGAGTCGTCGGCTAACGAGGCGTAGTGGGTTCGTAGGGAGTCTTCCGAGCCCGGAGGTAGCAACCCGGGCTCCGTGTGGCTCCCCGGGTTTGCCGCCCCTCGGTTCCCGAGTAGGCCCGATTGGTCCCGAGGCAAAGTGGGGGGTCCGGGGAGCGGCGTATGAGCCTGGGTGGGGGGCTCCCGTTGCTGTAATGGCTGGGTCGTAGGTGGGTGCGCCGGATGGGCGACAAGCAGGATGATGGTCTGCACCACACCCGTCAGAGCCCGGACTTGATAAGCGATCTATTGCGGAGGTCGGGGAGTTCGAAGTCGAAGAGTGCGGCTCCAAGAGACTGCGGTGGTCTCAGACGACACGAGGCCGAGGAGCACGTCCCAAGCAGGCTGGCCACGCAGAGGAGGTGGTCTCGGGCGACACGAGGCCGAGGAGCA
>LVTN01001369.1:0-31479 GCA_001649415.1 Musa itinerans
ATCCCATGTATTCTTGCTCAGATAAATCCTTATGTAAGGTCATTCGGATTAAGAGAGAAAGAGTTCTTTGGGAGAATCCGATTAGAGCGAGACTCCAAGAGAAACCATTTGGGTTTGACAGCACCATGCCCAATATATGGTCTTTGGGATATTAGATAGGTGAGAGACTACAAGTATATGGTAACTGAGGACAGATAGGTCCAAAGGATTGGATTCCCCAATATCGTTTGGGGACTACGGCGTAGTGGCCTAGTATGTCCGCAGTCGATGGGTCGAGTAAATTATTATGGAAATAGTAATTCACTGAGCCAGAAGGAGTTCTGATAGGTATGACTCACGGTCAGCTTGATATTGAGCCTAAAGGGTTACACACATATGGCAGGTGTTGTGACGAGTAAAGGTTCGGATATGAGATATCCACCGAAGCCCCTATCTTATTGGATATCCAATAAGCCCCTGAATTATTGCATCTAATGGATAAGATCCAATAAGAGTTAATGAGAGATTATTGGATAAAGATCCACTAATCTAAGAGGCTTAGGTAGTTGGATAGAGATCCAATACCCAATATGGCAGAATCCATTAGGGTTAAGTTAATAAGGAGCCTCTATAAATAGGAGAGAACCAAAGGGTCATAGGCTAGTCTTCTTGATTGCCACCTCCTATTAATCTCTCCCCTTCTCCTCAGACAATAGGTGTGGAGATTTAGGCAGCGATTCGAGGAGCATCTATTGAATCTCAGATTTTGATGATGAAACCAATTGATAATGTTTATATGATATGCGTTTTGAGTGACGTAGGAAGCTTCGATCAAGGAGAGACAATTAAAGCAAGTAGAATCATGTTGGGCCGGAGTAGAACATGTCAGAAGATTGGACGTCGAGCTAGAGGATCGGTCAACATATTGGCAGAAAAGGCTTCAGGCCATGGGTTCGGGCATCGGGCAAAAAAGAGCAGAAATTGCGCCAAGGAAATCAGAGTTGCGAAGATCAACTGGTCGATTGGGTAATATGTCGTAAGAGAGGACAACGCGCCGAAGAATTAAATGAAGCGTCGATGAACCAATGACATGCCAGACAACATTTGATTCAGGCTTTGTAATAATTGTCTAGATCGAAGTAGGTTTTAGGCGTAATTGGGTTGGAATTAGGCCAACTCAATTATGGTCCAATTGGGCCCAAGTTTGGGCTGTGTTGGGCCAAGTGAAAGGCCCAAACAGTGACCCAACAGATGGAACCATCGGTGGCATAGTCTCCGAGACTATGTCAGGCGGTAGTACCGCCCAAACTCAGTCTCCGAAATTGTTAGGCGGTGGTACTACCCAAACATAGTCTTCCAAGCGGTGGTACCGCCAGACTAGGCGGTGGTACCGTCGAGCATAGGTGATGGTACCGCCAGTACCCCGAAAACCAGGGATAAGACACTTTTATACTCCAAGTTTGAATCCACTTGAGGCCTATAAATACCCCTCTCATCCCTAGTTAACATACACAAGAATTGAGAGCAAAAAAGGAAGAAAACGCTATTGTAATCTTGTGAGAACTCCTCTCAAACTCTAAGTGTTAGTGAAGTTTAAGAGAGGAATTTTTCAAAACCGACATTTTTATCCACTGCACTAATTCACC
This sequence comes from Musa itinerans, assembly GCA_001649415.1. Taxonomy (NCBI): domain Eukaryota; kingdom Viridiplantae; phylum Streptophyta; class Magnoliopsida; order Zingiberales; family Musaceae; genus Musa; species Musa itinerans. The sequence continues at coordinate 1,626 of LVTN01001369.1, forward strand.
CCCCCTCTTAGTGCCGACTCGATCCTAACAGTTGGTATCAAAGCCACGTTTTTTTTCTTGTTTGGTTTAACAACCAAGATAAATAGCTCTTTTCATATTTCAAGAGGGTCTTTCTATCGTTCGTCCTCCCATGTTCAATAGGACGGACTACACTTATTGGAAAACTCGAATGAGAGTTTTCTTGCTTTCCTTGAACCTTAATTTATGGAATATTATTGAAAATGGATTTGAAAGGTCTTCTCTTTCAATGAATAATTGGAATAAGTTGGAGAAGAAAACTTTTTCTTTAAATGCCAAGGCTATGAATGCCTTGTTTTGCGCTTCAGATAAAAATGAGTTCAATCGAGTGTCTATTTGTGAAATCACTTTCGATATTTGGCATACTCTTGAAATCACACACGAAGGCACTAGTAGAGTTAAATATTCGAATATTAATCTTTTGATGCATAATTTTGAGTTGTTTCGAATGGAACCAAGCAAGACTATTGGAGATATGTACACTTGTTTTACGGATGTCGTCGATAGTCTAAAAGCACTTGGCAAATACTTTTCGAATTTTGAACTCATTAATAAAATATTGAGATCCCTTCCAAAGAGTTAGGACACTAAAGTAACGACCATTCAAGAGGCCAAGGATTTAAATAATTTCTCTCTCAAAGAATTTATCGAGTTATTAATGACCTTTGAGATGACTTGCAATGCTCATGAAGATCTTAAGAATAACCTTCCAAAGAACATGAAGGATTTGACACTTAGAACAAATGAAGACCACTCGAGTGAAGGCTCAAGTGATGATGACTTTGAACTCTTGACTATAAAGCTTAAAAAATTCTTAAAACAAGAATCAAAGAACAAAAATGAGCCTAAAAAGAAGAAGCTATAAAAGAAGAAAACACTCAAGGTGGCTTGGGACGAATCAAGTTCATCCGAAGATGAATAACAAACCAACAAAGGCGATGTGGCAAACTACGCCTTAACGGCTTTCGACGACGAGGTAACCAAAATCCCTTCACTTTATTTTGAAATTACTTGATGCATTTCATGAGTTGTTTTTAAATTAGTTTAGAAAAATTATATGTAAATTGTTAAAAAATATAAAAAATGAGATCATGCTTATCCTTCTAGTAATTTTGAAAATGATCATGACAATTGCATGTTTTATGATAAGGCAACAAAATGTTAGATATAAATCTAATGCTTATACACCTAAAAAGATTAATTCTATATATGTTTTAAAGAAGCAATAATGAGTATCTTGATGATTTTCATATTGTTTTTCGATGACAATGCATGGCTTTTGTATGAAAGGCTTGATGATTTTTGTCTTTGGTTTTCGATTTTAAATAGTGATGCATATTTTTATTTGGCATAAAAAACTTGGGCATGCTTGTATGAAATCAAATCACTTAAATTGAAACAAAAAGGGGAGAATGCATGTTTCTTGAAAAATTCTCTATCTTATCGAGTTTGTCTTAGAGATCCTTAGTGATGAATCTATTTATATTTTGAATATCTTGAATTATGAAAGTGATTTTGATGATTATGAATTTGAATGAATTTTATCTATATCATGATCTTGACTTCTCGGAATTGTTACTTGAATTTTTTTTTAAAAATCAAGATCTTTGATCTCCTAAGAATTCTTTTCGTTATTTACTAAAAAGGAGATTTGTCAAAGTGAATCATGTTTTTTGGTATTCATGAATTGATTATAACTTGAAAGTTTTATTATGAATCAAGATTTTTCATAAATTGTCCTATGATTCTTCTTGATATTCACTAAAAAAGGGGGATGTATTCAAATTAACCACGATATATCACTAGACTTCTTGATGTTTATAATTTGAAGTTTATTATGTACAATTTCCTTGTATTTATTATGTGTATATCTCATCACCCAATTAATTTTTCTTGATATTCTTCATGTGATGATATGAAATTATGCATGAAATACTCATGATATTATGTTGATGCATACAAATGAGAAGTTACGATCATGCATGGTAGGATGTAATGTAATTTGACATTTTGATACGTTCATGATTTGAAATATTTATGATTTAGAATAATGCATGCAATACTATGATTTTTTTGATGGAATGATGTGAAAGTCAACAATTATCAGTTTTTGAAATGATACCTTATGCCATGTGATATTTTATCTTTGTCATGATTTGGAAATTGATGTAAAGGGAAAAGAATTACAAAATTGTATTCTTCTCTTCTTTTTGACAATGATAAAGGGGGAGAAAAATTGCTAACTTATGCGTCGCAAAGAAAAGCAAAAGTTGCTAGTTCGCGCATCATAAAGAGAAGCAAAAAGCTTGCTCATCTCAAAAGATGCAAAAAATTTGCCAACTTTCATATGTGAAAAAGTTACTAGCTTACATGTTGTAAAATGATGTAAAATTTTGCTGGCTTACGCTTTACAAAGAAAGCAAAAATTGCTAGCTCAAATATTGCAAAAGAAGCAAAAATTGCTAGCTTGGACTTCTCAAACGAGAAGAAAGAAGTCACTAGCTTGCATGTTCTAAAGTGATGGGAAATTTGCTAAATTGCTAAGTTTGCATCTTTTATAATGAAGTAGAACTTACATGTATCAAAAATTGCTAATTGTACTTCTCCTTTTTGTTGATGACAAAGGAGGAGCAGTTATGATAACAATCATGCATGGAATGATATATTGAAATTTTGATTATGTATGATTTTATGATGACATGTTGCTTGGATTTTTGAATTCAAGGTTCTATCAATATGGCATATTGATAGGGGGAGTTAAGGTTAACTCCGTCATCAATTGGTTGTCATCATAAAAAAGGGAGAGATTATTGAATCTCAAATTTTGATTATTAAACCAATTGATAATGTTTATCTCAAGGTATGCAATTTAGAATAATACCGTCCGGTACGGGCGGTACGTATCGGTCCGTCAGCTAAACGAAGAATTTTTCAAAACCGACATTTTTATCCGTTGCACTAATTCACCCTAACAGCATCTTCGTAGCCCCTGCCGTGTGGATTACCGCTAGAGAGGACACTTGACCTCCTTCATCGTCTCCTATAGATCTGCAGGATTTCAGGGATATACGATCTCCCTAGGTAACACAACTATCTCATATGTGGTTTTTAGTTTTGTGGGTTTTTGCACACTAATTTTTGCATGACGACGAACACCTTTTAGGAAATTTGGGATTTTTGTTTTTATGTTCTTCCATTATGCATGTGATGTCACCCCTAGATTTCCCAACACGAGCACCCAATAAGTAGGTGAGGTGGGCGCCTTCACTTAGGCGCACCCTAGGTGCCGAGCAACCCAAGCACCTGCCCGATTCAAATCAGGCAGGAGTGAACTAGATCAACGAAACTTCACTACACGCAACAAGACAACCCATGGAAACCTATCGGCGAACGACAATGGGGTAAACAACAATGGTAGCACAGTCTTTCCTCCAATAGGCTTATCGTAAATATCTCTCTCTTCTCCTCCTCCTTCGTCATTGCTAAGGACACATATACTATGAAGGCACCTTTTTTGTCACAAGGGACACACACTATGAAGGCCTATGTAAAAGGTACCTTTTGGGCATTAGGGGGACACATACTATTAGGCACTAAGTGCCTTAAGGAGTTTAAAATCAATGTTGTGCTAAAGATACATTAGGAACAACTAAGCTTCCAAACTAATATAACAAACAAATATGTGAGTATTTTTTATTCTAAAAATATAAATATATGGTGCATAAGACTTCCTTATGTGGGAACTTGGGGAGTGTTAAGATATGTGAGCCTTACTCCTAAATATAGATAGATTATTCCAATAATCATTATTGTTCTAAGCATTCAATATCAAAAAATAAAATCATCTTTGGCTGCAGCATGGACATGCTTAATCAACAAGACATTGATGAAATCATGGAACTTCACTTAAGCGAGTTTGGTGAAGGTCAATGTATATACAATATGTTAGATTTTGGTTGTCTGAGGTAATTCAAATCTAACGGGGTCCCTTTTTTCAAGTCGATCTCAAGCTAAACTTTCCTGTTCCGGATCGAATTCTTGCAAGAACTGGGTCAGGGGTGTCTCCGACAACTTCTCTCCAATGCTTAAGTCAGTAAGCAAATTAGATGATCCAAACTATTCCAAAGGTAAAGAACAATGTGGCTAGAGTGTAACTAATGGATCTATTTTATAGTGGTCTCGAGGAATCATTATTTTCGTATTCCATGTCGATCATGGCGAACGTGGTGCGTCGATCCCAGTGTAAATGTTGTTGTGTCGCTTCAAGTCTGGGATGGGGTAGCACTCAAACATGTGGCACTGATAAGATGATGAAGGATAATCGATTGGCTAACTTAGGGCCTGGCCACCTGGCATCGAGGTGTTGACCACATCATTCTATCCCTAACACATGCCCCCTCACTTCTCGGGCTATGAAGCACAGAACATGCAGGTCGGGAAGTGTTGTTCAATCACTTACTAACATTGGGGTTTTAAGGCCTTACATGGTTGTATACTATGGCCAACCCGACTTTGCATGGTGGTTCTTTAATGGTCGTGTTGGCCTTATGTAGTGCTTTATAGGCCGACTCGGCCTCATGTGGTGGTGCTTTAAGGGTCGACTTAGCATCGTACGATAGTGTTTTATGGGCTAACTCGTCCTCGAGTGGTGGCGCTTTAAGGGGCAACTTGGCCTTGTGTAGCGATGCTTTCTTGCGACGTTTGTCCATCTCAGTTGTTTCCTTGAACAGGATCACGATGGAAAACCAATACCGACTACCATAGATTGATGATTTGTTGGACCAACTACAACCTGCGATAGTTTTCTCAAAGTTGGATCTAAAATCAGGATATCATCAAGTTCGAATCCGAGAAGAAGATACCTAGAAAATAACATTCAAGACAAAAAAGGGCTATTTGAGTGGGTAATGCCTTTTGACCTATGCAATGCATCGACCACCTTTATGCGACTCACGAATGTTGTGCTAGTCCTTATATTGGAGATTTCATCATCGTCTACCTTGACGACATCCTCATTTATAATACGTCACAAGAAAAACATGTTGAGCACATGGGAGAGGTGTTCGAGCTCTTGATGAAGCACCAATTGCGGCTTAACCCAAAGTAGTGCAAATTCAACAAAAGAATACTTATCTACCTTGGCTTCATCATTGGTGGAGGAAGAACCCAGATTAACCCAGATAAGGTCAACGCGATGTGAGAGTAGTCGAAATCGAGGAAGGTCACAAAAGCTTAGAACTTTTAGGTGCATGTCAATAGCTATATAAGTTCATCCAACACTTCTCCATTCTTATGGCTCCTTTACATTCCCTCGCCAAGGCATGTCAAAGATTCGAGTGAACGGAAAAGCATGATGATACATTCCATTTGTTGAAGAGGAAAATCAATGGGGCACCCGTGCTGGCCTTGCAGAATCTACAATGACTGTTCGAGCTAGAGGCAGACGCGTTAGGATATGCAATGAGAATTGTTTTGATGCAAGATGACCGAATGTGGCATACCACTCTAAAATGTTCCAAGGATCTAAGAAGAATTATCCAACATATAATAAAGAATTGCTTGCGCTACACCAAGCAATTAACCATTGGCACGTGTGTCTCCTAGGGAAGGAGATGATCATCTATACCAACCATGAGCCACTTTAGTAGCTTCAAACGCAATCCAAATTGCAGGAAGCACAACACATGAAGTGGGTGTCATATTTGTAGTAATTCAACTTGATAATCAAGTACAAAAAGGGAGTGTAAAACAAGCTAGCTGACATGTTATCGCGACCCCTGATCGTGAGTCTTTGTTTGTCTATACATATGCAGGTCGCACCTAATTTTCACAAAGACTATGTAGACATGTCCATGGAAGATCCAAAATTCAAAGACATCATGAAGAAAGTCAAAGCAAGAACCGACATGAAATTCATGCTCCAAAGCAGACTGCTCTACAAAGGTTCTCAGCTTAGAGTACCGAAAAAAGTAGATTGTGTGAATCGGATGCGAGAACCACACTCATCGAAAGTCACAGGACACTTCGATGTGAACAAGACTTTGATGAACCTGCAACATGTTTATTGGCCTCGGATGCAACAAGACGTGGCACAGTTCATGTGAGGATGTGTCCTTTGCAACACTTCAAAGCTAACCAACTGAAATTTGGGGTTATACACTACATTGCCTATTTCATCATGACCATGGAAGAGCATATCTATAGACTTCTTGGGGGGACACAACTATCTCTTTGCGGTGGTTGATAGATACTCAAAGATGATGGTACTTAATATGCCTCCCATGGTCGAGACTTTGCCACAAGACTTGGAGCTGGGGCAAGTGGTGTAATTGGAGTTAGGAATGATGGAGTAGATGAAGCAGGTGGTCCCTATTGCATCAACTGCACCAATTGGGGAAGATATAGGACTGGTCTAAACTATCCTAGTCAAGATCTATGCCTGTTGGATTAAATTGTGTAGAGTCTCGGCATGAACAATTATAGGAGGTGGTGGTGGTGTGGTTGCTGAGTCCTAGAGTAATCGACAAAACATTAGAGGATCGGGTATTTAAAAGGTGGGAGGAACGTATTTGACCACTAGCCCTAGCTAACTAGGCCCCGGTAGTATTGAGATTAGGGATTTCGAATATGGGTATTCAACATGGTCGGACTCGACCTGATCATACTCAAATCCTCCTGGTGTGGCCTGCACGGTCCGATAATGTTTCCTTGAGACATCCCGACCCTCCTAGTACCAATATGTTAAGTCATAATTTGGTTGTCAAAGGTGGAAGTTGATTTAGATCCAACAAGTCCCTTTTTTCGAGTCGATCTTAAGCCGAACTTCCCCAATCCGAGTTGAATCTTTGTAAGAATTGGGTCGGCGGCATCTCTAACAATGCCTCTTTGATACTTAAGTTAGTAAGTCAAACAATTTAGACTATTCTAGAGGTAAAGAATAGTGTGTTTGGAATGTACTTGATGAACCCTTTTTATAGTGTACTTGATGGACCCCCTTTTGTAATGGTCTCTAGGAACCATTATTTCTACACTGATCTCAGCATAAATGTTGTCGTGCCATGCTAGTCTAGGATGGGGTAAAGTTGGGACATGTGGCATTGATTGGACAATGAAGGACAATCGAATGTTTGACTTGGGACTCGGCCACCTAGTGTCGAGGTTGTGGCCGCCCAACGCTAATGTATTGGCCACCTATCTCTGAGGTGTCGGTCATGTCATTCTATCCCTAACACAGCCTTACCCCTAAATACAGATCGATTGTTTCCATGATTGTTATTGTTCTAAATGTTGTATATTGTAAAACAAAATCATCTTTGGCTGCAACTTAGACATATGTAATCAACAAGACATCGATGGAGTCATGAAACTTCATTTAGGACACTAGACACAATATTATACACAAACATTTTGCAGATTGTATTTCATCCGACACCAAAAATGAGAAAACAAAATTCTGAAAATATTTGAGGATTTTTTAGATGCTTAAATCATCATGCTGGGCTGAAACCATTCGATTGAATGCCATCAATCCTTTATAATGATCGTGGGTCTATAGGGCTGCCTTAGATGTTGTTTAATAATGATATTAGCAAGACCAAGCATTGTGCTAATGCTCATAGTACCATTGACATCATCTGATTACAATTATTCTTAACTAGATCTATTGCATCATTAACTATGGTCTGATAAAGCTGAACACAGATTTTTGCTGTCTTGATAAATAAATTAATTCTTAGCGATTTGATCATGACCCAACCCAGATTATTTTATTTCATATGATATTATCCAATACGATATCCCATAAATCTTGGAATTTTGAGGAACAAACACAGCTTCTACAAGATCAATTATGTGTCTACAGTTATATATGTGAGCATAGCTTTCGTTATGTTCCACTTTGCAATTAGATTGATCATTAGAACAAATTAATCACTGTTTATTAAGACTGTCTCAACTGATAACCCCTTTCATCCCCCTTATTGAGGATTTATGGGTGAAAGCATACTGAAATTAAGCGATAGGTGGCAGACATCAGTGTAGGAAAAAAGGTTGACAATAGAAATTAATGAATAATGACAATCTTAATTTGTGGCAACTTTGTGAAGAATAAAATACCTTAAACTATATTATCTTTTGAAGTAGGACTGACAAGATAATGTTTTCAAGTGAAGAATTAAAAAAAGCAACTAAAGATCGAAAACAAGCTAACCTTACACGTCGACCATCTCCAAAGGCATCCTTCATGATGACAACATCTGCATCCCGTTGTTCCTTAATCTGCTAAAGGTAAAGCAAGTAAGAAAAAGGAGATGCATATGTTCAGGATATACTTTCTAAGGACTATTATAGTGATTTTTACTCTTATAAAACAGACAATCTTGTCGACGGATGAACGTTTCCACTTAAAAATAAAGAATAAAGCAACAATGGAAAAGACAGCTCAGAATTATGTGAAAGACGTGAATTGTCTAAAGATCAGCTATTTCATCTCTTTAATTAGAAAAGCTTCAACTCTTGCGGTGAAAATGTCCTTTGCCATAGATCTTCTTAGCATATGGCACCAAGTGAAAGACTCATTTGCCATATATCGACTTTAGCGACTACATGACATTTGATGTGCTATGTTCAGCAGGGAAATCTAATGATACTTTGTTCTAGACATCAAATTACTATTTTTGACATATTCCCTAGGTACTTTCTTTGGTGATGCTTCTTTTCGTTTTAAACTAACTCCAACCTTTGGCCTCAATACGCTCACCTAGCTATATTCTGGATGATGCTTGAATAAAATGCAAAGGATGTCCTGGGAAGACAAGAACAACCATGAAATTATGAATAAGCACTAAATTGATGGCTCCAATTTTATCTGAAAATAAGCTACAAATGTAGGCCTTGATAGTAGCGGTGAGTAGTAGGCGACGAGTTTTGCTCAGTTGTCGCTTTGACAATATATCAAATACATTAAAGACTAAAACTGCCGAGTAATATCATTCACAATTATTTCATTCTCCTAAATGGCAATCCAACCCAGGATGCTTTCATTTTCTTCTTCTATTTAGACGAATTGTCCTCGTCGCCATACATATATAAAATCAAGCGGGCACAAACACGAGTAGGAGAGAGGAAAAGTGAGATGTCTGGATAATACTTTTTCTCAATTGCCTGCAGCATTGGAGAGTCGATGGAGCCCGACTCGGGAACCTGGAAGAAGTGGACCTCACCGCAACCATAGCGGAACCCGCTTCTCCTGTCTCCATCTGTCCAAGTAGTGGGGCTGATATTATCAGAGTATAAGATAATGGGACTTCGTACACCGAATACCTTCGATGTGACGAGGGGCCATTTATGTAAATCGTGGTGGTTCATTTTTAATTTTTAATTTTTAATTTTTAATTTTTAATGAAGCTTACTATTCTCTGTTTTTTTTACTATTGATAATTCTTTTATCATTGATATTTTTTAAAAAAATAATAAAATATTTTTTTATTATTTATAACCTTAATATTATCAATTTTATTTTTTTCTTTCCCGTAACCCTTCAACGTTATCGTAAGTATAGTCGGAGGTGACACTATTTATTATCTCTCCATAGCGGAACCCGCTTCTCCTGTCTCCATCTGTCCAAGTAGTGGGGCTGATATTATCAGAGTATAAGATAATGGGACTTCGTACACCGAATACCTTCGATGTGACGAGGGGCCATTTATGTAAATCGTGGTGGTTCATTTTTAATTTTTAATTTTTAATTTTTAATTTTTAATGAAGCTTACTATTCTCTGTTTTTTTACTATTGATAATTCTTTTATCATTGATATTTTTTAAAAAAATAATAAAATATTTTTTTATTATTTATAACCTTAATATTATCAATTTTATTTTTTTCTTTCCCGTAACCCTTCAACGTTATCGTAAGTATAGTCGGAGGTGACACTATTTATTATCTCTCCTCGTGACCAATGTCACTCATCTCTTAGAGTCATCCTCTAAGGAGAAAAAAAAAGGATGAGGAAAAAGAAGATGAGGCATTTACATTCATTTATAAAATGATAATTAAAAAAATTTAAAAATAAAATTATGAATATTAGAAATGAGATGGTAAATAATAATCTTCATAGGTATATAATCTTTAATTTTTACCTCACAAAATATTTTTTTTCATATGAGACTGAGGATAATATTAATTTTTTTATCTTCAAAAGATATTTTTTAAAAGTAAATAAACAACATGGGATTCGGATCTTACAATGATTTATTAAAAGTATGTAGATGAGATTTGGAGTTCTCAATATATTTGACAAACGAATCTGGAACATCATAATTAGACCAATGTTTTAACTATCAAATAAGCTAGATGAAATTTCGAACCGATAATTTTTTATAAGTGATTTAGTGCCAAACCAATATTTTAGGTGTAAAATATAGATATTTCAAATCTTAAACGTCACTAATTATTCATATCTTTTAATAGTGAGTTATGCCACATTATTCGATGTTATGTCATCATTTCGAATAATTCCTGTTGCTAGTTATCTGAAGCAGTCACTAAACCAACATAGTTAGATTCTCTGAAATATTAAAAAATATAAAACTTAGTCGGAGACATGACAATTGGTCAAGCATGCATGACTTTTTTTTGTCAAAAGGAAAAAACTTAATTAAATAAAATAAAAGCAAGTAAAACTATTCACGTCAGAGCAAACTAAAATATAAATATAGAGAGGTCAACGCTTCGTCCAAATGCAAAAGGATTTGATGGTTCGAACAAAGGTGACCAACGTTTCGATAGAATCACGACAGTTCCACACTACAAAGTATAAATAGCCCCACTCTTATTATTTGATCTCTTTTGCATTCCTCGTTCCTCTACATCAGGGAACGAGTCAGACATTCCCAACCTTGGTCTTTGGAACGGTTCCGGATGACACATCAAAAACGATAGATACTTCATCGGACATTTAGATCTTCACTGATCATCCGGATCTTCAATCATCTTCGACCACTTTTCGATGTCTCGAGGCAGATCAAGTTGCTCCCATTTCGAGCCTTCAGACGACCAATCTCGAGGTTATCAAAACGTGATGTTGGAGTCGGCAGCATCATCAGGACAATAAAACGTAGAAATTAGAAACGATTCTGGTTTTTGCAGACATTTTGCACTTTGAAACTCTTCCTCGTTTCTAATTCACATACATTCTAATTTCAATCTCAATTCTAATTTCAGGAGAAAAATAATCAACATGAAGTCAGTGATTTTGACTCCGAGAGTATGAAATAAACATTTCGATTATTTGCCTTTTTCCTCGCTTTTTGGGGAGTATTATTAGTATATGTTTCTGTCATGCTTTCGTTGCCAGCTTCTATCAGTCAGTAAAACTTGCACTTCATCACCAATTGCAGAAGGACTGTTGATCAACAAAATTTTCGTCAACCTTCATTCTTTGTTTGTGGGAATTCAGATCATGCCTTCCAGGCCAATTTTTGCTTCGTGCCATCTAAAAGGCATAATTGCTGAGAAACATCCTTAATTGGTCGATGTAATTGGTCAAGAGATCAAATAATTTGTTTATGCTACTTCGAATAAAGGTACAATTTCCTTTGCGTTTCTGTTTTCATTAGTCATCATTTACATTTTACTTTTGGTGCTACCAAGTAAGTGGCCACACCACGACTACCAAACGAGAAATAATATCCATTATCGTTTTAACTCTCTCGGATGACAACCCCGTGATCTTCCCAATACTGCTACAAATAGGATTTTGAGACAGTAAAATGGGGACATATTCTTAGATCTATCTGAATCATAATCTCTCTTTAACCTTAGGAGCTATCACATTGGGGGCATAATTTAACTTGGGCATAATCCCAGGTCAAAGCATTATTGGCCACCTTCGATTTACTGAGACCGTAACGTTCTTGAAGCTTACGTCATTGATGTTTGAAAAGGGATTAGACCAGTTCCATCAACCCATATTCCAAATATGATCCCACCAAAATATAATACCGAAAGAAGCTGATAATAATTAGATTATTATATTTTTACATTACATTCCTTCCGGACACGATGGGGAGAAGGTTTTAGCCCTGCAAAACGTGTGCATGGATTCCACCACCTCCGTGCTTTTTGGATCTACAGCCGGGTGGGATCGAACGAAAGTGTAATGGCCAGCCTTGACTGCCGAGTCCTAGCGTGCTGTTCTTGTCGTCGAAGCTCCGGCATACGTCCGGAACTCGACTAGTCTGCTTTTACTGATTAACATGCAGTCGTACTAAATTGCTGGAAATAAAAGTATCGAGAGCTGTGTCCTAGTTTTGCCGATGCCAAAGTTTCACACTTGTCAACGTTATTAAATCATCAAGTTGAATGTGTTACATATAGGAAATGACCTTTGAAAAGAATATGCTCACAAGTTCTAGGTATAGCAACGTTCTTTTACTTGCAACAATTAATTAACAAACTTCAGAATAATTTATAAACATATTCTCAATAATTTCTCCCCCGGCAATCCTTCCTTTACCTTCACCGGAGAAAAGGCAAAAAAACAAAGAAAAAGCGGTGTATAGAAGATGATGCATTAATCAATTTATGGAAGGCAATAGGGGATATGTGCTCAATCCGGGTCCCTCAAAAGATCCAGGTTCAGCGTGTCTCACCCTGCCGAAACGTCGAATATGGCGTAGGAGCCTAGCCAAGAATGTATTATGGCATATGGTCGAGCTATCACACACAACTGCCACGTGTTTGCGTGCTCTTGTTATTGCCACATTCATTCGCCTGCTGTCTCCCAGGAATCCAACTGCACCTAATGTGTTAGATCGGACCTGCAGAAGCAAGAGATGCGGAGGTCTATCAACAGTTACATACTTATCAAGAAATCATAATTTATTCCCTAATATGGACCTTGATGCATGAACCATCATGCCACATTTTATTAAATGTCACCAACCAAATTCAGATGACTGTTAATCAAAAGGACACCTATCCAGAATCATAAATTGGCACTATGCGAGTCCACAACAAATACATACTTGTATCTGCTTATACTTGGTTGCAATCTGTGCTAGTGGTACTCGGCGCAAGGGATGACTAAGTTTGCTCTTAGAAGAATTAAGAGCCATAAAATAACCCGGAGGTTAAAGGACAAATAGAGATCTCAATTATGATTGTAGTGTAGGTAACAATCACAATCACAGTGAGGTTCAGAACAAGAAATCATTCGAAGCACCAAAAACAAACGAAATAGTGAAAGAATGTAAAACATATCCAGCAGTACCATACACTAACACCAGCAAGGAACCGATAGATCCAGTTGCATTATGTGGATTTTTTATGAAAGAAACTAACTACAACCAATGAGAAGACAAAAAGGATGCATTACTACTAGATACCAAGCTCAGGGTTGCATGAAACTAGCATACCATTGAAATAATAACAGCATCAGCCTCTCGTCCTTGGAAACTGTCTATAGTTGCAATCTCAACACCAGAAGCTTCTGGATAGTTATCGAGTCTATCCCTCAGGAGATGGACCTGAGCAACATAAGGCGATTGAACAGCAATTGTGGACGACGAAACTCCTGCATGATAAGCACCTTGGATTGTGAGGAGCAAGGCAAATGGTTGCAGTGTCAGCTAGACGTAAAAAATAATCAAGGACAACACCTCATATAGCTAGCTATCTTAAATAGCAGACATGCAAATCTTAGATTAAGAAAACACTAATTTTGCAAACACCCATAGACCATCGACATCGTATAGAAGGGTGTATTACATATTACTATGTACCAAGTGGTAGACTAGGGGATTGAATTGTCAACAAGATCGATGTAATTTAAGTCTCTGGTGTTTATGACAAACGAAATAATAGTGTCCTGATATATCGACAATATCTTCTGATCTAACTATTCTCTCTCTGGAGCTAAACTACAAACAAACTTATAATGTTTTGAGCAGAAACAACAGTTCTTAAACTCCTACTGTTAATCTGCATATAAAAATTATAAGACAACTGAATTTGGCAATATACGCAGGCAGTTAGAGACGATGCAAAACCAAGGATTACTATGTTTGTTGACATGAATCAATGTGGGTTGACACATGCTATTCCAGAAACATACTGAGGAGTTGCATTCATGGTACCAAACAACACTAGTGGCATGTACTGGATGACACATAGTTGAGCTGATTAGCACAGCATGGCACAGTAAACCATGTATGAGCATGCATGCCCCTCTGCTGATTAATGGCAATCCTTGTGTAAACCCATGAATTTGAAAGTGTTCTTATTAACTAGCGGTATCTCTCCAATTAATAAATATAAGAATTCAAGAGTATTTGTTTACTCGTCTGTAAAATTATAACAAATACAAAAGCATAGCAACATCCGTGAATCTGATAACACAAGCTCATCAAATAATTATACAACACTTCATAAAAGAATCCCTGCCAAAAATTGAAAAGACAGAATGAACCATTTTGTATGAACATAGGATACAATGCCAAAAATTCAAAAGACACAACTGAAGTAAATTTCATACAATAATGTGCCAAAAAAGAAATGTACCAGAATATATAAGATTGAAAATGTGCTGGATAACAATGTCTGCCTCCCCTTCATTGTAAAAGGAACCTGTGCCAGCAGGATCCAAATGCTCCTCACATCCAATATATAAACTTCCATATGGCAATCGTGTATCAAGTAAAAGAAGTGGGCATTGAGTTATCCATGTGGCCTGGAATGAATACAAGGCAATCATCAAACAGTCAAGAATTTTCTTATTTCAGAGAACCAGGAGATCCAAATGGATAATATATCATTTTCAAAAAAGAAAATACATTTTATTTTGGGATGTCTTCTTTCAAGTGAGTCAGTGTAAAGTACTTCATGCATGACACGATATATATGAAACATGCAAAATATTTAGGAATCAGAAAATAGAAATGACAAAAGAAAATTGATTATTTTCATACAATTTGATGGATCCTGTATGACACACCTTAACAAAGGGAGAATCAACAAGTAGATGAGAGGAGACCAATGGGGAAGATTGCAGCAACCCATCATACATCTCCTTTGATGCCCAACTGGCTATGGCATCATGCATTCGATATTGAACTGTCAACTTTGTCGTCAGCATACCTTCATGCATGTTTGATGCGCTTTCCATGAGAGATATACCAAGTCCACCTTCCATGGCCTTTCTAGATAAAATTACTGGTGCAAGCTGACACTGATCGCCTGCCAATATGCAACGCTTTCCTTGCAAGATTGGGATCCAACAAGATGGTTCAATTGCTTGCCCTGCCTCATCTATAATCACCAGATCAAAGGCTCCCAATCTTCGGATGAGGGGGTCAGCTGCTCCAGTATTAGTGGCAAGTACAACTTCAGCACTTGAGAGTACTTCTTTAATCGTATCCTTCTCTTTCTTCTTTAAAGTCTTTCCGAGTTGTTTGAGGAGTTGGCGTATACCTGCTGCAAGAGAATCATCATTTAGACAAAGCCTAAGGTCCTTCCTTAAGTCCGATTTCTTTCTCTCAAACTCTTTTTTAAATACTGCAAGCTTATCATCAACAATGTGCCCTAAAGATTTTGAAGCCACAGTTGTAGAAATGCGAGCTGGATTTCCAACACGAACTATGTTCAGTCCAACATCAGAGAGTTTTTCAACCATGTTGTCCACAGCTGCATTAGTAGGAGCCGTCACAAGTACACGTTCACCTTGTTGAACTGCAAGGGTAATGAGTTCCTTAAGCAACCCTGTCTTGCCAGTACCAGGAGGCCCTTGGACAACTAAAATGGGTCGTTTTTTGTTCAAGCCCAATGCAATAGCTTTTCGCTGAGATTCATCAAACTTTCCTTTTTCTATTAATCCATTGAGATTTGCTTGACCCCATTCAACTATATTATTCTGCTGTAGCCACATGATATCTTCCTTGTCTCCAAAAAGTGTAGCAACTATGAGAATCGAGGGATTCTTCTTCTGCAAACCATTCTTCTGAAGCAGCATTAGTGCTTCACAATTGCGCTGTCAAAATTACAAGTAGTGACTAAGAGAAATAAAGGAAGCATTTATATAAATGAGATTCACAGTTATAAATAGGTAATTCCATTAAAAGAAAAAACATATAGATCATGATAGCACAAACAGAAACTACATGGTTGCTGCATGTGATGTAGAGAAGTAGCTGATTGGATATGTAAAGAATTGCAGAATAGTCAATGCATTTCCAATCTAATTCTCGAAAAAATATACAAATTACACTACAATTAAACACAGCATCTTTTATCCTGACATTAACATCTAAAGAAAACACATCATAATTCTAAAAGTGAATATGATAGAATTGTTGCCACTTGCTTCTACATGACCCATACAGAAAGTTTTTATTATTATTTTGCTGTACCGGAGCTGCCAATGATATATCAGCATAACTTATGTTGATGGCATGGAATTTCACAGGGTTCATGCCTGTTATTTGAGCTCTGAGCCAATCTTATGCTGGCATGACAAAAGAATGGCCATTCTCTCATGATGGCATGGACCCTCATGAAATATCAAGCTGCCATAGACTCAAGCTGAATGAAACCCCAATAGTACCTATGGTATCTTTCACAACAATGCTTTGTATAGCATCTACATGTCCAACCATGCAGAAAGTAATCAAATTGTATCTCAAGAACAATGTATAATCCCTCATTGCATCTAAAGAAAATATGTTAACACAACAATAACAAAAAAGCCATAAAGTCTCAGCTATTTGAGATCGATCTTTTGCGATCGAGATATGTAAAGAGTCATATCTTTAGTTAAGTTAAGAGTATTTAAATCTCTATTTATAGTTTCTATTAAGGTCTTTTTAAGTTTACCCCTACCTCTCCACATACCACTAAGAATAATTATTTCACCTCTTCTAACTAGCGCATATGTGGGTCTCTTGAGCACATGTCTGCACCATCTTAAACGATTCTTCCTCATTTTACCCCCATTTATCCTCTATCAAATCAATACTAATTGTTCATGAATGAAAATATTTCTAATAAATGTAAACACAAGGTTAAGATATTTCTAAGTAGACAGAACTGTGAAAATGTTGTGTGACTAAAAGTGTAAGATAATACATTTCAGTACCTCGTATGTTAGTGCATCAGCTAATCCTTGTATTCGGTCAATGCGTACATTCTTCCCGAATAGCTTAGAAAAGGTGGGATCACCATGGCGAGATTCTAGAGCAACAATGATGCTACATCCATCTTCACCTAAGTTGTTCACAAACCCTTGCATGCAAGAAGTTGCCCCTTCACCTCTACTATTACATGTTCTCACACAAACAGTGTCCCCTGGAGAGAGAGTCGTTGGTGGCAGCCTATGGTTTCCTTCAACTTTAAAAAGGACCAAATGCATGCCTCCTAATCCTGTTAACATCAAGTTATTAAAGTTAAACCTTTGCATGTGGCTAAGAAGGTCAAGTGCTTGGTTGTTTGCCTAACCTGTGTAGATAAAACAAATAAAATTCGAGCTTACCAATAGAAGAACTAATCGCGTTCAAATTGCATAGGGTGTCACATTGCTCTTGCTGGGCCTGCCCGTGACTAACTAGATACTCAGTTGGCTTTGGTGTATCTTGTTTACCATTTGGCATGGGTACAGCATTCAGTTCCTCTTGGGTAAACTCCAATTCTGAATCACGCTCTATGCGAAGAAGTTCAGACATATGCTTGACAAAATCTTCAATTTTAGCTTGCATTGCTTTAGCCTTCTCCAACTCCATCCCCATACCACTATGGATAGGCCTGGACTGGGGCGTCTTCCGAACTGCTGCTCGATGCTGTGCTGCATATAGGATACATGTAAGTTGCCTGGTTAATTACAAGGAAAGAAGCTACAAAAAAAAGCCATATTAAGAAGTCAAGAATTCAACAAGCAAGGCATCATAATTCACATATTACAGAGTATGCAAAAGCATCTCATCTTGGCTTTCTTTTGCTGTAGTAGTCAATCTGAAGAAATATGAATCTAGTTGTTGTGTTTAAAGATGTTCAAACCCATTTGTACAGGTGTACCCACTAAAATGGAAAAGCTCCCCGATAGGATAGCTCATCCAGATAATTCTTTCTAAATAGATTTGTTGATCTGGATAATTTGGTGTGATTGAAGTAACACGAGGGGTATTTCTATGATTAGTTTTGAGCCAACCACTGGGTTTTCTGGACACAGAAAGCATGATTCAGATCAAGTGTAACACAAAATCCTTGGAACCTCAATGCGGTATGGAGTCACCATCAAAATTAAATTGACAAAATTAGTATATGTTTAGATCAATAGATGCACAAACACACACAAGCTGATCAATAATTGGCCAGAATCAGAGAGAACTTTTTTTTCCCATTTAGCACTAATTTGCAAGCGGCTCATTGTTTTCTTTATAACTTAACATCTAAAATTAGTAAATGCAGAAACCTAAGGAAATAGTAATATGTCCAGAGTTAACAAAGTTAATAAGGAGGGTGAGATTTTGTTCGAATTGAAATGTACTGGTCATATACATCAAATGAGATAATTAACGCAGTTCTGCTTTCCTTGAGAATTGTACTTAATCTGCGTGGAAGTCTGGAATAACTCTGTTAATTCAAGTGGCTTGCAAAATTATTGAACAAGGAGTTAAAATGCCTTAAGACAAAAATTTAAGCCAAAATAAGATCTATTAAGTTATGAGATTATATCTATAAACTGCACAGAAACTAAACATTCAGATCTGCACATCCAAATATTTATGTGGGGTCAGCTTCAGAGTATGAACCCTAAAGGTTAGAGAACACCTGGCAATGTTTGAACCTAAAAGCAGACTGCATCTATCATTGTCAATTTTTCAGCTCAAACCAACCAGTGCTAGAAAATGGTTGCCAGCATAACTTGAAATATCAGTATCTCTACCATTTAATATTCTCCAACAAAATCAATAAGTTCAAGAGGGAAAAAGTACTACTGCATCACATACTAATCTGCTTCAACATTCAGGCCCAAGCCATCTCAGAAAACAAACCAGGCTCTTGCTTGGGCATACATAAGCATGATACAATTCTATAGTCATAAGCTTTCAAGTTTCCAGTGTTTCACATATTCAAGGCATTTTGTTTTTCAAAAACAATGATCGAATCTTAAAGCTAATAATTTTATAAGAATACAGTAGATGAACCACAGATATAAATTAATGATTATTAGATTTGGCAGAATTTTACTTAAGTATCTAGCAAATAAATATGAAGATGATGCAATAAGGAAAAGTTGGAAGTCTGAAAGAACTTTAAATAAGGTATATGGAAGTACAGAACTCATGAAAATACAGATTTTCTATCAGAAAAGTAAGTCTCTCCTGACCTGAGGGAATTAAGCCACAAGAAATTGAATGTGTGCTGCCTATTCACAGAGGTAAATAAAATAATCTGGAACTGAGCGGGGAAAGAATGACTATATGTGATAGCCATGTTGAGTGAGAGGTGGCAAGAATCTATGATTTTTAAGATGACAGCTTCGAGTGACATAACAATGTGCACTTTTGTCATGTTGTATGAAAATTATAATTAAGAAGTTTAATAATTACCAAAACGGAAATTATCTAAACAGAATCATGGAGATGAATCTGAAAACCCATGTAACAGAGATGATCACAGCAAGTAGCGACAGTTGAAGCATATGAACTAAGAATGCTTGGAGAAATTTGAAAGACCTTATCTCTGGCTAATTTAATACAATGTTAAGTCACCTCCCTAGAAGTAACTAATTAAGAGCCATTTCTTCATCCCCTTCTAAAGAAGGAAGTTCATTGTGACGACCAAATTACAGGCTAGGCAATCTTATAAAAGGTAGATGACTCACAACATCTATGTTTGTCAAAGCTCCATTAGCTTAATTCTTCTTTACTGGTGGTGGCAATGCTTTATTTCTTTCTCCCCATTCCAGAATTTTGTGTCGAAAAGATCAAAGCTGACATGAATATGATAAATTAAGATACTTCAACAATACTAATCCTTAGACTTGGGTATGCACATTGTTCTGTTGTTACAAGGACCACTCTAAATTATGTTCATTGATCTCTAAATTAGTGTAGTGTGATATGGAAAAAACAAATAAGTCGGTTATGATGTACAAATTCATATTTCCTCAGGTTGAGAATGCACCAACAATCTTATCTGCGCATTATTTATGGTCTCATCCCGATATCATATGAAAAAGGTACAAGTGGGGTTTAGCATGTTAGACCTGAATTCGCAATGTCCTTGAGGAGCTTCCAGGACTCCGTAGCACGCCAATCGCTGAAGATAGCCTGACACTGGAGATCCTGCAATACATTTCGGAGCTCGCGCTGAAAATGGTCAAAAAGGGTTGGGTAGTGGGTGCAGGCCTTGAAACAGAGGGCCTCAAGGCCTTTCGGCATTGGTACGGCATAGAGGTAGGGTTGGGCCTGGATAACGAAGGCAAGACCACCAATGGCTGCCCCTCCAGCACCACCGTCGGCCGGCGTGCCACCGATCGTGGGCAACCCCATGCGGTGCCTGAACTCCGAAAACTCGCCCTGGATCTCTGCGGAGGCGAAATCGGAGGCCATGGAGCGCATGCCCTGGCTGATCCAGCGAACAACGCACTTGCCCAATTCCCGGCGCCCTAGTGGATCCCCGTTCTGGTAGAGGGTCCGGACGCTGATGGAAGCCTCCTCCAAGGAAGGTACGCACTCTTCATTCGTCCGTTTCACTACGACGACCGGCTTTTGCCGTTGGGGCCGACTTATTTTCTTTTTCCTGATGTTGCTACTTCCGCTTCTCCCACCACTGCTGCGCAAAAGATTCGATGATGGCCGTGGAGATGATTGTAGCCGAGGGCGAGGAAGAGGTGAGCCGGGGGTGGTGCTGCTATTACGAATGAGGAAGGGAATCGGAGAGGAGGAAACGGGACAAAGGGAGGCCTGAAGGAGACGAGAGGACGAACAAGTAAAGGTCCGCTTGAAGAGAATAGACGGTTGAAAGACGATGCTGGCGGTAAGAAACGCCTTGGGAACAGCTGCCGCTGCGGATACTCCGCAACAGCAGCAGGCGGAGGAAGCGTGGGTGATGGCCTCCATCTCCCTCTTTGTGTCTTCGCTCGGGAGAGGAAGCGACGTGTAGAATGAGAAGAGGGAGAGAGCGAGAGGCAGTCCTACTCGGACAGCAGTACGTCGGAGATCAAATTCATGTACCTTGATTTTTCTCCGCCTGAGGGTACAGGGGATCACATTTTCATGTACCTTGATTTTTCTGCGCCTGAGGGTACAGGGGATCACATTAGTGTACCTTGATTTTTCTTCCTTTCTTTTTCCCTTCTTTCTCTCTCTCTCTGAAGACCAGACCTTGTCGAATCGGAGAGTTTGTAATTATTATGTGTGGCGTGGAAGAGGCTACGTGCGTGCGGACGTCCCACCGTCGCGCAGTCGTGGGCGACTTCGCTCCTATTGTGGTCCGCGTTCCAGCAAGGCTCGTAAAACTGCAGTGCACAAAATCTGCCATTACCGTTTCTGCACGGTGCGTTTTATGCACCGAAATGAGCGACGAATTTGGCCACGAGTCTCTCTCACTCTCTCTCTCTCTCTCTGTTTTCCCCTGCCACAATTCTTCTGTGGCCAAAGCTAGCGCAAACGTCTGGCCGCAAAGGCCCTGAGACTGCATCTCTCCGTCGATGTCCTCTTCTGCCGAGTACTGCGCAGGTTTCCCATAATTATACAAGTAGATGCACGTATAAGATGGCCGTCTCAAGGAGTGCTGAGCGGCCGTCATGCTGCACCCAAATATTAAAAAAGAAATCTACCACACGTGTTGATGCAAATCCTTCCTAAAGTACTTCTTACCCTCTAATAGCTTTTGCAGCTGCACCTAATCCCGCTGCCCTTTGACTCCAGTTGAAATTATCGTACCCAGTAAACGTCAGCTTTTTATTAATAATCAGCCAACCAGAGTCAGTGAATGGCGCGGCATTTGTCACATGATCCGCGCTACATAATGTGTCTGTGACTCGACGCACGTAACATATGCTTTTATGTCGTACTAAAACATATAGGTCATTTTATGTTGTTAACTATGGAGATTTTACAAGGACACCGAGTCCCAGAGCTCACACTTGGGTGGATCCAAATGATCCTAGAATGATGCATCAGTACTATAAAGAAACAGGGATTGAACAAGTCCATGGATATTACACCGCAAATGGCAGACGAAATTTCTGTTTGTTACATGCCAACAGTATGTAATTCACAAATATTACCTGCAAGTTTATCAATAGGTTCATGTATATTCTTTGTAAAGATTTAATTGCTCCAATACTCAAACTATGGCAACTGGGAAAAAGATTACACAATGAAAAGACAAAAGCCTCATGACAGGATCAAACCTCAAATTTCTAAAATGGTTTTTATCTGATCTGGTGAATGTCTCACCAAGGACCTAGGATCAGGGTATTTATTCTTAGGGTCAACGACTGCCTTGTAGAGGAGCTCATAACCATCTGCTAGTGCCCTTGCAACACGGATGGATGCATCAGAACGCAACCTAGGAAGTTGTAATTGTTCAAATTCTGGGAGCAAACCTTCAGTTCCAGTGACCAGACCAAAAAATGTCCTTAAGCTTTCAGATAGCACCAGAGGTGACATCTCAGGTGCCTGTGCTAAGGGTCCAGGCTCACTGTCAACTTCACTGGTAGAGTTCTGAATGTAAGATATCTTGCTCAACAACCCACATCTCGTTAGAATGGCATCTACTTCCATTTGCACAAGGATACTGACATTCATGTCAATATCAGAGGTTATTTTATCCACATAATTTGCAGCAACCCCCTGGTCTATGAGTGCTTGTTGAATAGCTGACAAGCAGTTGATGAGGTATACTGTGCTTGACATTTCGGCACCCTGCAAGAGAGATTATGACAACATTCAATACTGAGAACATATGTGACATACGAATGGACAATTTTTAAGAAGGTGACTTTGGTGTAATTACAAAGTACAATTATATGTAAACAACATTTGGCAACTTGGTGTCATAAAAAAAAGGTCATTGATGAACCAATAAGTAGCCAGAGCATCTAGGCCTAAAACACTAAATTTTCAACTTAGCTTTTCAGTGAAGGAAATTGGGGCGAGTTTCCTTACTAATGGGAACATTAAGGATTTCTTTTTCTTACCTGTCTTCACCAATGCTCTTGATATTTCTTTATATTTTGCATATAAATGATGCAAATGACCTTAACCACAATTTACATTAACAAAATTGATTGGTTGGTAACATAGTCCTATCAAGTTTAGAAGGCATTAAACGCTGCAACAAGCATAACTAAAACTCATAATCAGCAAAGCAGAAATATAAAGAAGTCAGAATAGCTCTAACAGAAACCAAAATTCAGCAATTTATACCTGAAACAGGATTTGCTGAAACACCATCAAGACGACCTAACAGGATAGTCTATATGCAATCAGAATCTTGGTAACAAAAAATGATGATAATCAAGCATGCAACAGTATATAATTTCATTCTGAACTAAACCAAGCATCCTCATGCAACATCTATTCAATGTAGATGTCTCCCATTAAGAGCCACAGTAGCTTGCATAAGAAATTCTATCATGAGAAGTTTTTTGCTCTCAAGGAGCTAAGGGTAATTATGCAAGCTTCCTTTCATTAGATAGTGTAATGCTGTAAAAGGGTTGGGTGGACATGCTAATATTCTAGATTTTTTTCTTCTTTTTCCTTTTCTTTGGGATAAAGATAGTGATGAAGATGAGATTCGGTCCTACTATCTAGTATCAAGATTTTTATCATATAAATTAGCTGGAAAAAATAGATTAAAACTGTACAGAAATTGGTAAAAATCTCAACAATCCCAACTCACATTACTATTTTGATCTTTCATGCAAATAGTACTTTAAAAAGTAGGCTTTTTGGTTTTTTTTCAATAAAATATCCAATGCTCTGAAGAACAGGAGTTTCAAGAAAATAGAAGAAAAAGGTTTAAAATATAATAATATGCATCATTAACGTAGGCAAATACGGAAATAGTAGCAAAAGAACAGAAAAATCAGACTAACATATAAACAAATCTAATGGGAGATCCATAAACCAACATGATATAGACAATCTCGTGGGGCTGTACGACAGAATATGCTAATTTAACATCTACAACTTTTTTTCTGCTGATTCTATTTAGACAGTGAAATCAGTTGCTAATGCAAGAAAGCCAAAATGTAATTTTTCAATAATTACTATCGTTGAGTGCAGCGATTTTAAAAGGCGCTCGGGCGAGGCGAGGCGAGGCCCGAGTGCCTCGCTAATCTCCCAGGTGGCGCGCTTCAAACAGGCGCCGCCTGGGCGCTCGCCCGAGCCCAGGCGCTAGGTGCTTCGGGCGAGCGCCTGGGTTAACCAAGGCGATCAAACCAGGATTTTAGGTCTGGTTCGGTCCTGGTTCGGTCTCCGATGGTTAGTTGATTCAATCGAACCAACTAAAACCGATATAAGTGACAACCCAGCCCTAACCCTCGCCGCTGCCGCTCCCGATCCCGATCCCGCTGCTCGCCGCTGCCGCTCCCGATCCCGATCCCGCTGCTCGCCGTTGTCGCTGGTCGCAAACGCTGCCGCTGTCGCCGCTGCCGCTTCCTCTTTTCTCAATCAGCAGGCTCAGCACCCCTTTACACTTCCTTTTAATAGTATACGTATACTGTATACTGTTAATATTATTAAGTTAATTATATTATATATTTTTATATTTTAGCGCCTCGCTTCGCTTGGGCGAACGCCTAGCGCCTCGGGCGTTTTTGGACCTTGGCACCTTTTGGCGCCTAGCGCTTTTTAAATCACTCGTTGAGTGGACCTGCATGCGGGCATAAGATAAAATTCTCTCAAACTTCTACCAATTCTTTAACTGAAAGTTAGGTTGTGAACAAATTTATCATGAAGTATTCTGTAGTAGCAGTTACCTAAACAGAAATCGCAAAACTGATGCTACATGATCTTTTCCTTATTCCTGGTGGTTTCTCAATACGTGGTACTGTATTCATTTCAGATTAGCATATGCAATGGTAGAATTTTTAGTCAAAGTTCATAAGAAATCAATAGTATTAAGAAACATCACGACCAAATCAGACCATGGTCAAGCAACAGTTACTATTAGACAAAAATACTAGACCAACTATCTAGAGTGCCAGCATGAAACTAAAATATGTGCAAATTGATGCTTGTCCAATCTATATATACATATTAAGAGCAGATTCAACAAATAATATTCTCATTTTCAGGTTATGGCATAAATTACTGAAACACCATCAAGAATACCATTGAGACAACATGCATATACCTGAGTCAAGGTGGATGTTTTCTTGCTAAGCATTGCATCAAATGTCAAAGAATCTCTGCTGCCAGACCCCAAATCTGAACTTATTCTACTTCTCTTTGAAAGCGTGCCTTTAGATTTAAGGGCCTCAGCTGCTTGTTCACACATCTAGGTGAAGTAATAACATAGATTTAGATCCAAAAGCAACCAAATTTAAATAAAAGAAAGCTTTTGTTCGGAACCACAGAGCATAAATTCAAACTTCCAAACTGCATTCTCAGGATTTGTTCACATCTAAAATGGAAGGTAAAAAAGGTTAACAAAGTTTTGAATCTGGTATTATAAATCATGGCAGCCACGCTAATGAATTTAGTCACGATACAAAGTTCCATTTCCCAGAAATCTATTTAATCTCTTAGCTTGATACTATATTGAAAGATAATAGCATAAGCAAAAATTGCATATACCAAGTCATCAGTAAGAAGAAGCAAATTTTATTGTAGTGATAAAGAGACAACTTAAGTAACAAAGTAAATATTTGGAACCTTTTGTTTCTGCTTGAAGGACAAATTTCATGTTGCCATAATTATCACATATCCTGATTAGCTTGTGAACTACTATTGGTACTTCCAAGCAGCATTTGATAATTTGCAAGAAAGTACAGGAAGTGGAAAAAACAGACTGGTGCACCTGAACAATAGGATCAAGTAAAGCAGTAATCACAGGATCAAAATCTGGCTTTTTGACAGAAGCAGGAACCATCATGCTGTTGTCGGTGTCAATAAGATCAAGCAACAAAGAAACTCCTTCTCGCACTGCTGGCGGTGGAGATAAATCAACCGCAACCAGTGGAGGGTACCTTAAAAGTTTCTCTCCACGACCCTTAAGAATGTTGAAGAAAGTTTGCTGAGCAGCATCCTTGAGTAACCAAAGTGTATTGCAAAGAGCTGTCTCTCTTCCAAGCAAGTCTGAAATCTAGTAGAAGAAAGAACTCAAGAAGGAAATAACCATGAGTGTACTTAGTAACAAAAAACTTACAGTGTGACTGTAGAACTCCAATGTGTTACTCAATTTATAGGAAATAATAAGGCTAGGCTGAGACTGCAAAACTTGCTCAACTCTTATTTTGAATGGTCTACATGCTCCTTCAAATATTCTATCCAGAACAAAGGTAATCTCAGGCTCAAATTTTGTATGATCACTTTCAGAACTTTTGGAAAAGTGACGGAAAATAGAATCTGTGTCACTATTAGCATCGGTGTCGAGTAAGACAAGTACAAGTTCTCTTTCAGATGCCAAAGCCTTCCCACAGAAAAAATAACAACATTTTAGAAAAATAGGTATTGCTAAAATCTGTTAGTTCCATTATCAAATGCTAGATAAAATGAGAAACATCCATTGAACTCAAATTAAATGGTCAACATTCATGATCAAAAGAAGAATACACAAAGGTTGCTATAAATTATTGACTGTCCACCAATATCCTACTTTAATATAGTTGAGATTTAGAAGATTCAAACCTGATGAAGCCATCCTAACATGTCACCAACATAACGTAAAGGATCATGTGCATGCACTTCAATAGGTCTTGGCAGCCCTCCGGGTCCTCCTCGTGTAAGGGCACTTATAAATCGTCTGAACAGTGCATGATGCCTCATATTTGCAATCTAGTGGCAGAGGCATTGTAAGCATTTAAATAGAATCCAGAAAAAGAAACAATAAGAAGCCAGAGACAAATTCTCACCTCTTCTGCACAGTACTTGTAAAGAACAGGCCTTTCTTTAAGGCAACAAATAGCCGTCTTTAAAAGATCACTAACTTCAGGATTATCATTATCACCCAATTTCTTACACTCAGCTTGAACCCACCTGCATATGTAATAATAATCAGATAAAGATTATTTTCTGTCAGTCCAGGAACACCTATGCATTTGAATTTCATGTGTATCCCTGTATAAAATTGATCCTTTTGACATCTTTAATTTGTTTCCTTTTCTAACTAAAATTTCATTACCTATGAAAACAATTATTCAGGAAGCCGAACTGAAAATTTTGCAGCTGAGCATTTTGAAAGTGTTTGCACAAGGATGTTCACGTGCATTCTTTAATCACAGCATCTATACATATAAAAGACATCATTTCCAGCTCATCCATCCTTAAGTCTTATCAGACTTTGGTACGCATGGTAACCAACCAAAATGGTATTTCTGATTATATTTAAGCATGATTTGGAAGCTCTAGATGTTTGGCTAAGAATATAACAGAAGGCATATCACCTGCATAGTCTCTCGTAGGCTCCTTCTTGGTAAACAGACATCATATCCATTAGCTCCAATCCAGCACGCTGCATAAAACAGATATTCCATAAGTTCTGAGCCCAATAAAAAGAACAGGATATCAGGATTATATTGTCCTTTAAATCAGAGTAATTCATCACTAGAACCCAAATAGGAAAAAGCAACATTGATTCTTTCTGTTGGTTGAAATCAATAGTAATAGTATTTTAATTTCCATTGTTGGGTGAATTATAATCTGATTCCTTCTTCAAGAGATTTGGTATTCTTAACCACGTTGGTCAATTTTAATTCTAGTTCCTATGATGGTGATGAAAAATTTTCTTAATGAAAACAAAATATCTTTACTTACGTATTAAAAATCAACTCAAGTATTCCTTTTAATGTCTTATTATACCTATCACTGTAAGTAGATTTATTGCATGTAACACATAAATTGTTATAACAATATAATAATTAATAGTACTTTGGTAAATATTTTAATATAAAATTTAAAATAACGAAAAATAAATAACCATAACTTAGTTTAGATGATACATGTACTTGTACTTATTAACATGTACTTATCTGATATAGAAAATAGGTTACTGGAATTGAAATAAGTACTATC
Organism: Musa itinerans; assembly: GCA_001649415.1. Taxonomy (NCBI): domain Eukaryota; kingdom Viridiplantae; phylum Streptophyta; class Magnoliopsida; order Zingiberales; family Musaceae; genus Musa; species Musa itinerans. The sequence continues at coordinate 29,886 of LVTN01001369.1, forward strand.
TAAGTATATTTGATGATACATGTACTTATTAACTTATATCAACATGCAACGTTTGCAAAATTGTACCGTACCACCTGGTACGAACAGTACATACCGGTTCGCTAGCATATCGGTACACGGACCGCCCACTACCAGGCAGCATAAGTCATTTGGCCCTGTATCGAGTTAGAATTAGGCTCGCATAGCGGGGCAGAATGTTGAATCTCGGATTTTAATGATGAAATCAATTGATAAATGATCTAATCCATATGTTGAGATAAGTATTGCAGGATTAACTATAATAATGGATAAGGCATAAAACAGATATTGGGCCGGAGTCAAAGATCGGATGATATGTCGAAGATTCGAACGATGTGTCGGAAGGTCGCCGAGAGTTCGTCGGGAGTTTGCTGAGAGTTCGTCGAGAGTTCGCCAAAAGCATGCCGAAAAGTTCACTAGAAGTTCGTTTAGACTTCATCGAAAGAACGATTGATATACCGGACAAAGATTGTTTAGTTAATGCCTTAATTATCGTAGTTAGAACCAAAATTGAGTTAGGATTGGGAGGTAATCCCACTAACTCAATTAGGGGCTAATTGGGCCCAAAACAGGGCTGAGTTGGACCGGATGGAAGGCCCACTCGGCCACTTGGAGCCTTGCCAGGCAGTGGCACCGCTTGAGGCTTAGCCTCCCAAGTGGTCTGGGCGATGGTACCGCCGGCAATTAATGTTGCCAGGCAGTGATACCACTAGAGCCCAATCTCCGAGGCTCTATCAGGCGGTAGTACCGCCAGACTGGGCGATGGTACCGCCAAGTGTCAAAATACCTAGCGGTGGTACCGCCCAGTAATGGCGGTGGTACCACCAGTACCTCGGAAATCTTGGATGAGACACTTTTTGGCTCCGATTTTGAAGCCATTGGGGCCTATAAATACCCCACTCCTTTCTGCATAAAAGAGTAACTAAAAGAGCAGAAAAATGTGAAAAAATCTTTAAGTGTTGGGGTGTAAAAGTGTTAAGGGTCCTTATCTTTCTTCAGCTTTGTAATCATTAGAGAAGAGGTGTGAGGCTTGTAAGGGTTGTCTCCTAAACCCATGAAAAGGAGAAAAGCTTTGTAAGAAAGTGGTTGGTCTTCGCCTATTGAAGGAAGACCATAAATGGACGTCGGTGACCTCGACGGAGGAGGAATCGGAAGTGGACGTAGGTCACAACGACCGAACTACTATAAATCCAATGTGTTCTTTCCTTACTGCTTTCTTTCATTACTTATCTGCACTCTACGCTTTACATTTACTCTAAGTCATTACTTTCAATACTTTCCAATACGGGCTTTGACGAAATAATTTTGTTGAACGAAACTTTCTAAATCAATATAATTTTTATCGCTGCACTAATTCCCCCCCCCCCCCTCCCCTATTAGTGTCGTATTGATCCTAACAATTGGTATCAAAGCAATGTTACTTTCAATTTGGTTTAAAACCCAAGAGAGATGGCTTTTGCCGGCAATCATAAGGGTCATTCTATCACACGTCCTCCCATGTTCAATGGAACGGACTACACTTATTGGAAAACTAGAATGAGGATTTTCTTGATTTCTATGGATTTTGAGTTATGGA